>RCHF01000045.1:0-175556 GCA_003987895.1 Neonothopanus nambi
ATTATGCTTATTCCGATGAGACACTCATCGAAATCAAGCTACTTACCTGCCGGACCAGTGAAAAAAACACTCTGCCCTCGTTTGACCATATCAAGAACATGTTTTTGCTCAGGAGATAGTATGATGTTTCCAGGAGGTTGCGTCGGGCCTTCAAGTTCTGGAGTGGTAGTCTCCGGTGGAGGTGTTAGCAAACGAGGTGGCGTGTCGTGCGTGCGCACGTCACGATTGAGAACCCGAGAAGAGGGTGCTGGATTCTCTTCCCAATATTGAGATGAGTTAGGATAGCAATTTTCTTGCGTACTGGACGCCTCGCGGGGCTCTAGATTGTGATAAAAATAACAGATGCCAATGTCAGACCAGTGGCACGCTGGTGAATGCCAACTAAACTACCTATATCTTTGAAATGGCTGCGAAGCCATTCTTCCGCTTGGATCCTGGTGGGAAAAGCTTCACCAGAATATTTCTAGATTATGAGCAGAGGTCAGAAAGGCCTAAAATATATTAGCACTCTCACAGTAAACTATAACGGTGTCAATGTGAGCAACATCACGAAAAATTAAGACATTCGACCAACCTCATTCAGATTTTCCCCGACTATTTGAGGGCCATTCTGACCGAATATGACAAAAAACCTTTTCGGATCTGCCATCCACCAGCAAGAAAGACTTGAATCTGGACTGCGACCTACTGCGACGTGGAAGAGGTTTAGTCACGTGTATTTCACGTTCGCGTAGTCGCGTAATTCTAAAATGAGCCGTCACCTTGGACTCAGACTGTTTCGTCCATTTCCTAGAAATCCGCAATGCCCAAAGCACAAAAAGTAAAGTATTATGCCGTTAAGGTGGGAAGGCAAGGGCCCAAGATATATACCTCGTGGGATGAGGTGCTTTTCCCCCAATATTTGTTCAGCATTACTCAAGAACAATACTGAAACAATGTGCAGTGTAAACTGAATGTATGTTTTCTGCGGTAGCTCGAGTGGAGGTTTGTGAGTCTAACACTAAATCTGTGGACTTGTTCAGACATCTCGATATCCCGGTGCACAACACAAGTCCTTCCAAACTCCTAAAGAGGCTCTGGACTGGCTCCAAGTCGGTTTGTGTCTTTGTTGTATCCCGATTGCCGTCTCATTGACTGAAGTCAAGCATCTCTACCTAACGGAATATCTGGGAATTTTGTATCTGACCCATTGCTCTGCGAATCTGACTCCGATATTGAGATTGTGTCGGGCCCTTCGACCGTGCCATTGGTTCCTAAACGAGCAGAGTCCAAAGTTCCTTCGACACACTACGACGATTCCGACATTGAAATCCTCGATTATTGCACAACAGCTGGAAAGGCGGTCTCTGAAGACATCGTTCTCTCTCCGGAGCAGAGCAAAGTCTTGCAAAAGGTCAAAGACGGAAAGAATGTCTTCTTCACTGGATCGGCAGGTTCGTCATTTCATCTCATTTTTAATTGCCCAATTGAATATGCGTGCAGGCACCGGAAAGTCTGTGTTATTGCGTGAGATAATCAATTATTTCAGTGGCAGAGGTTCTTCAAATCTCGCAATAACTGCGTCGACCGGAATAGCAGCTGTAAATATTGGCGGAACAACTCTACACTCTTGGGCTGGAATTGGGCTGGCCGAAGAAACTGCCGACAAATTTGCTGCAAAATTTCGATTCCAGGAAAAGTATTCTAGTGTACTAAAAAGATGGCTTGAAGTACGGACACTCATCATTGATGAAAGTGCGTATTGTCTAGCCAAAGCATCCAACAGGAGCCTAAATTCGTGTCAGTTTCAATGCTTGATGGAGCACTCTTTGACATGCTAGTAAGTCTACTAAAGATCTCTTTTTCTACTTGACTATATATGTTCCTTCTTTCAGGAGTATATTGCGCGCTCGACAAGACGTAACCCTGCACCTTTTGGTGGTATACAGGTAACGTGGTCTCTTCGTGGATCAAGTCTGTTTCTTATATTGTACGTAGCTGGTACTATCTGGAGATTTCTGCCAGCTTCCTCCCGTTCCTAATACCAGAGACGGAAAGAAAGTTCCCTCAACTTTTGCGTTTGAGGCTCGGACCTGGAGCTGTGTGGGCCCTCCGATCATGCTTAAGAAAGTCTTCCGTCAGAAAGACCAAGGTAAGCTGGTGAACTACGTTTCATGGCGACTATGTCTCATTATCTCCTTTCGTAGCATTCGTCGACATGCTCAATGAGATGCGTTTTGGCCAAACCAGTGAGACTACTACAGCGATCTTCAAAGGCTTGTCTCGGACAGTGCAGTACAACGACAACATAGAACCTACGCAACTGTACGCCGCAGCTTAGTCACAGTTCTCATCAGAATCTTTCTGACATTCGATTTATTGTAGCTTCCCATATAGAGCACAGGTAGAAAATGCGAATAACAGTCGTTTGCACAGACTTCCAGGCGAAAGTTATACATACCAATCGCTCGACATTCCTGGAGTTGACTCTAAAGGTCAAAGAGTGAGCGAACGCGATATGGGTCGGCTTTTGGAACGTTTGGTAGTTCCAAGATCTGTAACGCTCAAGGTTTTTGAACATCTCTGTGCTTGTTATCAGATGATTCTAAAAAACATCGTGCGAGCAGGTTGGTGCTCAGGTTATGCTTGTCAAGGTTCTCCTTCACACGACTTGTGTTTTTCTGACTCGTGCTAATATTTTGAATAGAACTTGCAACAAGGGCATCTTGTTAACGGCTCCGTGGGCGCTGTAGTTCGTTTCTGCACGGTCGCCGATGCCGTCAAGGACAATATATCAATCGGTCGGATAGAGGGGGGAGGGCAAGCACCTCCTGTAGAACGGGATCCTGTGATCCAAAGACTTCCTCATGGCCGTATTTGGCCCGTTGTTCGCTTCCTTAATGGCAAACAACTTCTCTGCATTCCTTTAGAGTTCACTATCAATAATTCTTTGGGGGAGATGGAGGCTAGAAGAGACCAGGTATATTAAATGTCGATTTGATTCGTGTGCCCTGAGGTTGGTTATAGGTACCACTCATTCTTGCGTGGGCACTGAGTATCCACAAATCCCAAGGACAAACACTGGAGCGCGTCAAAGTCGATCTCGGCAGAGTGTTTGAAAAGGGCCAAGGTACGCGTGTCTCGTGTTTGCCCTGCATCACGGCAAGCTTGACCGTATGTGCAGCATATGTTGCACTTTCCAGGGCAACCAACCTGGAGCATTTGCAAGTCCTTAATTTCGATCCGTTGAAGTGCGTTTCCGCAATAACATTGGTACAGCTCTGACCATGTAAATCACAGGGTCACCGCTCATCCAAAGGTTCTAGCTTGGTATAAAAAAGATACTCCAGCTCTTCCCATGGACGTTGATGAATTTTTGGACGAGAATTCATACTACGATGAGGAGATGGACAATGAGGAAGCTATTGTTGCATATCATACCTTCCGTTGATGCTATATGATACTTATTATGTATTAGTACGTTCTACTACACATGTGCATTATGCTAATGGATAAATATGAATACTAGGCAATATCTATGGTTTAAGATAGAGTGGAGATCAGGTATTCTCCGGTTGTGCATAGGATATCCAACAGTGATGCCCACAGCCAGCTGCACAAGGGTGAGCGACTAATCTTGGAGACTGTCCCAACTGTGTATGTTCATCCTCGCACAAGCCATCCACAGTACTGGGCGTACTGGTGGTTGAAGTCTCATCATCCTCTGCATTACTGGCATTGCTGCGCGAGAGTGAGCGACCTCGTGCTTCGTTATTAGAAAGCAGTGTAGATATAGCAGACCCTGGGAGATTAACCATCGGACGCTGCTTATAATACCTTCGATAGCATTGTTGGTGCCCACCGTGCGCACAGACTGAACATTGAAAGAGCAAGCCACGAACAGGAAGACGACTATCAGGCACGACCATTCAGAATATTTGAGAAAACAGAACATGAGGCAGACTGACCATATACTGCAAGTAATAGTATTACTTTTACATCTTGAACAGTAGACATGACTCCTGGAGGCTGCTTTCTGTGGTGCAACTAGAGCTTTCTTACACCGCCCACACGCAGTATGTATCGTGGTCTCGGTCTAAAAAGTCCTTGAGCTGCGATTCATCTACGACATGAACAGGGCGTTACCAAGGTTATTGTACGAATTTCTTCGATCCGGGAATGCTTTCTTATGTACGAAGCGCTGGTGAATAGTTTCAATCGAGTCAGGCGCTCTGTTTCATCTTTGTTAGAAACCACGACAAATCAAGAAAGCCAAAGCAGCATACCAATATAGCTGTCAATGAAGGCCAAGGCTCGTTTCGGCCCTATGGCGAGTTCTTGAGCAACAATAATGACCAACATTGCACACATTTGGACATCACCCTGCGTATGAAATTGATAAGCATGGGCGGAGTTGTAGCGTGAACTTCATTGCAGACGTACGAGATCGGCGAGCTTCTCAAAGGCTTCACGCAACGCATCCCAGGCCACTTGCCTGAGTTTCTTCTCTTCTGATTCAACAACCTCGGCGTCTCTGTGAGTCCATGCCACAAGGACAGCATCTTCTGAGACTGGATCATTCTCTCTGGCAGCATTACCCTGCACTAAATCCGACACTGCAAGAGATTTATCTCTAGAATGACGATGTGGCAAGTTGCGTATATCTCTGATGGTCTCCTCTGCCTTGATCCCATTGGCATCACCATATGGCGTGTCGCCGCCAGCAGTTACTGTGCGTATACTGCTAGATGATTCACGATGGGCAAGGGTCCTACCGGATGGTAACGACTTGCTAGACACGGTGGCCAATGATACCTCAAGAGTGCCGCTGCGACTTCGGGACTTTGAGCTCCTTTTAGTGGCAGTCGAGTTCCTCCTTGACAAGCGTCGAGCTGCCACTTTGGTGCGGCGAGTCGTTCCAGTGACATCCGCATTAGTACCGCTATCGGATTCGCTATCTGTTGATTTCGGTGAAGGTGAGGAAGTTTCGTCTTCTCCTTCATCCTTGCCATCCTCATCCTCGGTCCATCGTTCATGGTCAACCATCCTCGAAAGGGGGCTTGGATGTGCGATACGCGAACTAGTCAAAGCTGGAGAGATGAGAGGCTGAGAGCCGTTGCTTCCTTCATCGTCATCGCTGACTTCCTCCTGCTGACCATTCATGCCGCTGTCTGACGAAGAACTGCTATCAGAATCGTCCAGAGCTCCTTCGCCCACATGTTTCAAGCTCAGGTTACTCGGACTAGCGCTGTGTGTGGATGTCGAAGGACGACGTAATATCGAGGGCCTCCGGCTACCTGACAACGGATGAGGGGTGCCGACGACACCCGCATCAACAGAAGTCCTTCGTCCTAGATAAGATGGATATCTGGTCACTGACGGAGTCAGAGGTGGTAGAGGTATTAAGCCCTGATGTGGTGAGGAGTTAGCGGATGATCCGGGAGTTCTTCGCTGCATCGATGTTGTAGACAAGCTTCTTTGAGACCTTTGAGTATTGTGATTGGAAAGCACTTTATCTGATCCATGTATAGATCCACGCCCTGGGGACTGAGTCTTATGGGATACCAGCGCCGCCGGCGCAGACACAGAAGATGTCACTGCCCATTCTTTGGGTTGCGCCGACGAGGAACATGACTGCTTCGAAGGTGTTTCGGGCATTACATCTGTCAAGGACATGGCAACGAGCAGCCACACTTGTGCTGCTTGAAGATGGCCTGCCTGGAAAGCGGCCTACGAATCTCGTTGTTATTACCAAGAGTAGAGCGGCAAAGAGAAGACTCAAATTCACCTGTGCATTCGCAGTACAGATTTGCTTTCTATTATCACCGTCAACTATATAGCGTCTGGCAAGTTTGGCAAAGACATTTAGATCGTCGACTGCCTCTTGCGAGTAAAATGTTCCCATATTTTGAGACGTGTTTCGAAATATAGGATCACCCAGTGCTTTCTGCTTCAAGCCTCTCTCACTAGCAGACTTGCGCACTTCGGGCCGTCTAAAGTAATATCAGATCAGAAATAGCAGTCAGAAACAGTAAGGTGGTACGACATACACATCATCGTAAGGTATTTCCCAATTGCTCTTCGCATCTGCAACAAAGGTCAAAGACCCAGAAGACCCCCACGTGGTCGCCACACGGGGAATAGCATCAATAGGTTTTGTCGCATCTCGAAGGTCTATCTGCGAAAACATCCCAGACCAATGCTGCGCCCAGATGGTGTGCGAATCCCCAAAGGTGATATCTGTGAAACGAGGCGTTATTGGCTAGTTTGAAGTAAACTAAAATGTTCTGTACCTGTGACACCACCATCAACTGCACTTCCCGTTATATTCCACTTGGCAATCCATCCTCTCCTTACATCCCATATTTCAGCAGCATCCCCAATCCCCGTGTTGCCGGTGACGGAGGAAGCCTTCGATCCACTCGTGGGCGTTAAACTCCGTCCCGTCCTGCTCCCTTGATGACCGTAGCTACGTCCACCTTCCCCGCGAGAATCCCCAACCCCCAATAGGTCGAGGCCAATACCAGAACCAATCCGACTCAAAACACCTGGCGTACCCTGTGACACTAGTGGTGTTTGCAATGCCCCCGGGAGCGCGCGTGCAGTAGCAGACGGAGAGTTGGGTATGCCTGACACAGAAGATGCTGGTGTGCCCATATCGGGATTGCTTCCAGAGCCGAATTCGGCGTTGGAAATGATGGCAACTTCACAGTCGTACGATGGTCGAAACAGGACGCGTCGTACAGGAAAGGAAGGATGAAGAGTGTACGCGGGTTTATGAGGAATATGCGAGCTAGGATTAGCAGTGAGAGAGGTCAAATCCCAAACTTTCACGCAACGATCTAGACCCCCGCTAACAATCCACCCATATCCATTCCCTGTACTTTCCGTAGCTATAACGTTTGAAGATGAAGTTGTGCTAGACGTGCTGCACCAATCTAAAGACATCACGGACGCGGTATGAGCGACGGCTATGCGATCCAACTGGCCACGTTGGCCCATTTTCAGATCCCATCTACAGGACGTAAGACGATATGTGCCACCCTAAGATGTATCACTTGCCTGAGAATATTTCCATTCTCAAGTCCAACAACTGCTTGGAGGGGAGACCACACAACCGGAGAAAAAACTACGCCTCTGACACCGGTAGTATGATGTATACGCATAATTGACTTCTGGAAATCCCTCAAATCCTGACGTACATGTAATCAGCACAGCTGAAGAAAGGAATCACCGTTGTGTACTCACCCATACGCGTAAATCTCCATCAGAAGACCCAGTAATACAGTAGGTAGACACCACAGGCGACACTGAAAGCTTGTGAATGGATCGCAGATGGTCTTTTGACCTCCTTTCTGGATTTGGGAGTCCATGTTATAGCTATAACCCTTGTGCGTTATGATACCAGCTTACCATACTTCGATCCTGACTTGTTGATATCCCACATGATGAGCTCTCCATTCCTCGCGCTAGTGAGGATTTTCGTACTGTACTCTGGTGATACGTTCAGCCTCTCAGCACGGCAGGTAATACAAACTACACTTACGTTCGCGGCACCATGCTATATCCGTGCTAGCACTGTCAATCTTCAAGCCACTCCCTTCCCAATAGTTCCTGGAGGCATCGACTCGATGGCCGCCTTTCCCGGAACGGTTCGTTTTGTAAGTGGAGTCTGGACTATCGTGGACATATGAGGGGTCGGTTATACGCAGGATCTTGAGAGCTAGTGATGGTTCATAGATTATTCAAGAGAAATTTGAGGCTTGACATTGACTAACATTCCTTCCCGGTCACAGCGCATCTCATCCCGTCTTCGCTCTTTGATAGCACGCCTGCGCCACTGGAACACGCTCTGGGAAGACGAACATTTCGACTCGGTCCTTGATAGCCATGTGTTCTTGCGTCAGAGAAAGGTTCAAAGGTAGTTTGAATGGTCAGTTGAGGTGTAAAGCCAGTGCTCATGGAGGTTAGAAAGCGGTGTTTGGCTGAGGCGTTTCTGGTAAATAGATCAGTAGGGTCAAAGCCAGAAATTTTACACCGCCTGTTAGAAAAGTACATAAATCAGTCACCCTGAAGGAGGGGGATATATGTACAGGACGAATCCTACATGTTTAAAAGGAAGGCACAGCAAGTATATGAATACCGAATTGTCTATTTGAGTGCGGAGATAGATACATGATGTAGAAGGGTTGATACAGCATATAGTACATACTAGTCAACGAAGATACAAGCAATATGATTAGATGAGTAATATCTAGCATGGTGTTCTGTGTTCAGAGAACCTCAACGAAATTGGCGGGAAAGATGCCTTTGCGATCTTCAATCTTTCCCGTCCACCTACAAAAGACGAGCAGTCAGATATGAGAACTAATGAAGCTAATCGGGAATATGTGTACCAGTCATCTGTGCTGTCGCTCTTCTGTGTAATTATTATCACGTCTCCTTTCTTGAATGCAAGGTCTCCCGTCTAGGTAAGCAAAAAATTAGATATATACGTATATGGATATGTGATGAAAGCTCCAACCTCAACTCCAGCAAAATTGTATAGCGCTATAGCACGCCCAATACCTTCATGTGGTAGAAGAGGCTTTTTCAGCTCTGGTTTAGGTGCTATGTAAGGCTGTGGATCTGCCCGGTTGAATCGCTTCAGCATTGGAGATGAGGACTCTCCGTCCTCTAGGTTAGGTGACAACGTTTGTGAGAACGGGTTTGATGATGAGGAGAAAGACGTGGTGTTCGATGAGAAGGGTGATGCCATACTTGTAGATCTATTGTGTGCTGTGAATGCTGAAGATGGGCCGTTAAACGAGTCGAAGGGGTCTTCGGTCGTTTTCTTAAAGTATGGCATACTCCTCCGGTTTCGCTGCCTCAGATCTTCCTGTGGCGAGAAATCCGAGTCAAACTGCGTCCCAAAACTCGAGGTCGCAAAATTATCTCCTCTAGACCAAGATGCCTCTTTTTGACGTACGCTCGAGGTACTGCTTCCCTGGTGCAGACTTGACAAGCTGTCGTTGTCAAAATGAGAGTTGAAATAGGAGCCACCATCCTTCTGTTCTCCCCAAGATGCAGGAGGAAAACTTGCTTTGTCGCTCTTCTTCAATTTACGTGGCGTAACAGCTCCAGGACTTGATACGCCGCCAAAGACATAGCCTGTTTCTCCGCCTCCGTCTTCAATCCATTGACGGTTTCCAGGTAAGCCCGTACATGATTCAAGAGTCTTGACAAGAGGCGATGCCCAAGACGGCATATCGATGGACCCACTAAGAAGCAGCTTTGCAGTGACATGGTCGTTCCCGTAGGCTTGTACGTTGGCATCCTGCCTTTCCACGATCACGGATCCTTCGATAGAAAGGCCACCGAAGAGACCCCGTGTCTTTGAATAGCTGTACATCGCTGCCACTTTACCACTGGTATTCAAAGATCCAGAAGCTTCACCGTTCCGGCCTAAGGGACCAACTGCGATACTGGCGTTTCCACCAAGGGTGAGACTGCCAGCAGCCATAAAGGATTTCTGAGAAAAGTGTAAGGATATTCGAGGTCTCAATTCTCAGATGTTTCAACTTACTATGGCCTAGCAGTCAATGAGACGTTGTCCAACCGTTAAATTTGATGCCACTTACAGATCGGGAATTTAAGACGACTAGAAAGTCTGTCATTTCTGCACCTGCCTGACCACCCACACCAAGTCCCGCAGTACCTATGGCGCTTGGAGCAGACCAAGCTATAAAAAATGAGACTTCTCATCTTGGAACCCAAAATGGCGTGATGGTATGACTCACATCCATCCGGTAGCCTTGCAATCACAATCCCACTTCCTGCTCTTGCGCTGAACAAAAAGCCAGCCTTGAATATTGTGAAGATAGCAAATCCTTTTGCATTTTCCAAGACATGACGAGGAATGACCCCATCGAGTCCGTTATTGCTGCTATCAACGAATGACTTGACTGTAAAAATATATTAGGCCTCTAGACATAAGGAGGGGTATAACACGCACATATCTTTGCAGCCTTTGCGCATTCTTTGGGCAACGGCTGAGGGACAGGACTATTGAATTTCATGAATGGGGAATGAGCGAGAGGAAGACAGATCCTGACTCGGTGGGCTCCCTATATGTGCCAGAAGTGAGTGATCGGAAAATACGTAGTCATGTCATATGACACAAAAACACTGCCGAATTTTCTCCTCCGCTCCGTCACCCTAGGTACACTCAACTTAAATGTGCGGAGGTGCGGGGATGCTTACTCTACTATCTCTACGTTTAGTTCACTGCACGACTAAGGATTTGATAGTAAATTCAGAACAAATCTTTTCGAACTAAGTAAGAAGGGTACACGTATCGCCAAGTCTCAACTCCTATACTATACGTCAGCCTGCGTAGTAATGAATCCCGATCTCGTGCTATGCGCCGACAAATACCAAGAGCAGAGTTTGCGGACGCAACGCGACTAGAACGCTTCCAGCCTCCAGGCCTGTGTTTGGCAGATACTTATCAATGCGGTGCAGTCCAGTCGCCCCTCAAAGGCGCGTCTTATTACGCTCACATCACGCTTAAGTATCTTGCGAGGCTGAGCTTTGACATTTGCAAGCAGCGGCGTTCCCAGGACCCCACATCAGTGCAAGGACGAGCTACGACTGCCACCTTCGACATCATCCGCATCCGTATATTCAAACCCAGTGTGGCCAGATACAAGAATCGCGAGATATCGTCAATTAACTACTTCGATATCTACCGTTTAGTGCTCGCGGCTCCATCAGCAACGATATTCTACTGTAGGGACGTACAGTGTCACAGCGCAGCACCTCATGTATATATTTTACCGTCATGAAATGCGATTTTTTCGCAGCTACCCCTTGTGTTATTAGGATCGGTGCTGTTCCACATCACGGAACACGGTCAGACAAGATCCGATTCTCTAGTACGAGTGGTGGGTGCTCGCACCTCAACCGTGACAGTGCATAGACTGGGTTTTCTAATTTTGAGTTGCAGAGTCGACATAGGACGTAGGCGCTGTTCCCCCGGGACATGCACACGTCGACGAAGATCAGGTTCTGCTTGGTACCAGACCGCCGGATGACTCCCTGTTGTGAGCTTGATTAATGCCATTCTATGCCCAAGGTGTTTGATTTCCTGACATTATTTCTGCGTGTATCGTAATCGGTATCCATACTGTCCCGACTTTTCTTAGCTCTTCTTCGGTGACCTTGAACCCGGGGTACTGTGTCTCACAAGTTTCCCAGCTAGCGGCTGTTTTGTGGCTGCTCCATACCGTAAGTAATTAACTATGGACTTGAAGATTATTTGCAAGCCTTAGTGTTTCTTCTTGCGTGCATGCCTGCAAAGCTGCAGCAGGCGAAGCAGAATTCAAGGAGAAGCGAAAATTTCAAAGGGATGAAATCAATGTGACCGGCAAATCTGCCTACGGTATGTCGCATCAATGCATCCCGGGACCGCTGCTCACTTGGTGATTTAGCGGCGAACACAAACATTCTTTCCTCTCCCATCACCAGTCATTATCCCGTCGCTCCTTCTCTATACAGGCCAGCGAGCAAGGAGTCTGACTCAAGATAAGTTGTCTGTGTGTGGGCAGAGTCTGTACAGACAAAGGCCCAAAGGTCCCTCCATCGAGCAGCACCGCCACCAACACGTGCGGAAACCATCTTCAGGCTACTGTAGCGTCTTAGACGAATTCGAAAATCAAATTCTGTTACAGAGTCCTGGTGGCCTCTTTTCTCTTCCTAACCTCCATGACGATGTCGACCCCGCTTTCCAGGCTGCCTGTCGCAATTCTGTTATTCTTCTATTCCATCTGTCTTCCCGTGGCGACTACTCAATTTCTCAATCAGGTACCTCTTCTTGCTACTCCGCCATAATGATTTCTATTTACTTCCTTTGTCCAAGTCTTTTTCGTTTTCTTGGGATAGCCAACTGGCCGTTCCAGTCCCTGTCACAAGTGACCATCCACCTTCTTTTCGTCATCGATTCGTGCTCAATTACTTGTATAGCTCAATGCGATACCCTTAACATACAGTGGTCCAGAGCTTCGTCCAACACAGGGTGCGTGTCAATTATATCTCATAGCTACTTATGTGCTCATCTGCACTTAATAGACCGGATCCCGTAGCACCCTATTATCTTCAAGTCTACACTTCGTCAGCGATTCTACTTGACGTTTTCGACTTCCCCACTCACTCTCACTCAGTGCATATGTATTTCCTTTTGTAATTGAGGCCGGAAGTGGTCTAAGCTTTGTGAGCATCCCTATTACATTCCTCTCCTGTGATTACAATCAACCTGCATGCAGGATTGGCAAGTTCCGTTTGGCCCGGGCACTTTGGTATGTATTTGCATTTTCTTGTTTCACGATACTTGAAAAAGTTCCTTCTCAGTATCAAGTCTGCATGGTGAGTTTATCTGGTCTACATGTAGATCTTATCATGGCAGTGCATCAACAGTTGCTGACCCGATCAGAATCTAGTTCGACAAGAATGGTAACTCTGGCGGCTGTCAAGGAATCTACACTGTCATTGCCAACTCTACAACACCTACTTGCTCGAATTCTACTCTCCATTTTCCTCTTGGTCCCCTGGATGTTGAAGCACTAGCGTCGGATGGCGAGCTGTCGGAATACGGTTGGCCTAACCAAGTGACTACTTCCGATTTTTATCTGTTCATCTCCCTGAGTGACATCATTTTTGCAGTGCACGGACATACAAGTTACACCGAAGAACGGGACAGCCCCGTATACATTCACGGTTAGTTCAGTCCACCTTGACTACAACCGTCTTATTGGCATAAATTTAGATCGCACCATCTCTTCATCCTCCATGGAACATTACCGGACACTCTGCCTCTGCGATGAATTGGACCATTGCTTTGTCGTGGGCAACACCATTCTTTATCAGCGTAGCTGATTCGGCTGGTAACTATTGGTCCTATGGACCATTGCACAGTGGAGGGCAAGGTCCCACTTCTTGTTTGTCAGGACTGTCTGTTTCGAAGTGAGTCGCACTTTATAGGAATTGCCGGCTTTACCACGTTGCTCATATACCTATCAAGTGAAACCTCTTCCTCCGAAACAGATGGCGTGTCAACTGGAGTAGCGGTAGGTGCAGGGGTAGGTGGATTGGTAGCTGGCTCTCTCGCCGGTATTCTTGCTGCGTCTTACTTCTTCCGTTCTCGCAATCGGAAACGCGCTGCAGGAAACTACATGGGATTGACTGTTGGTTCGCCCAATGGATCTCCTCGTGTTACGCCCTATGACGATTCAACGTATTATCGTGCTGGTATTTCTCCGCCCGTATCTGGACAACTACTAGACCCAGGCACGTCAAGTAGCCGAGTGTCCACGAACGCATCGTTATTACATAGGGCAGGAGGCGGGAGTTATCATATTGAGCCATTCGTGTTGCCTGGCGAGGACCACGGGCCTCGGTCTCCTTCATCTGCTCGTGAACCTAGCTATCCAGGCGCGTCTGAATTATCATCTCCCCCAGAATCCAGCGGAGGACGGACAGGTCAAGTCTACGTTGTTCACCATGACAATGGTAGAGCTCCTGTCACTATATATCATCAGGATGGCACAGAGGTGGTTGAGCTTCCGCCGAGGTACATAGAGGACAGTAATCGCTCAGGTAGCGATGGTCGAAGCGAGGGTGCATTAAGCGGTAGTGATGTGCATCCGAATAGTCTTGATGCTGGGACATCGCATAATCCAAGCGGTGAAGCAAACCCAGCATTTCTGCAGCAGCAAAGAAGGCCTCAGGCTGCACCCAAAAAAGCGAGATCCCGAGGGCCCAGCTCTGGACCTTCCCCTTCCTCATGATTTTACCATCTGTAACTTGCATATCTTTTTTCTTCATTATCTGGATTTTTGTGTACGCAGGGAACTTTTTATTTAGAGAGGAGCTCATTCCTTAGTATTCTGGACAATCTACCAAACACAACGATTCTTTTCGCTCTTTCACGCTCTTTCACGTTTTTTACTTACATCGTTGGTTGCGTTGTCAATCCTACGACTTATCCCACTTTCTGTTAATCTTAACGTAATTCCATGTAAAGGATAGAAATTAGTGCGACGTGTGCACTTGGCTTGGAATGAGATTCACAATGGAGGAGTTCAGATCTAACCTAACTATGGTCCGCCCAAAGGAAAGTCCAAATCAGTGTGTAGCTATACAGTGTACACCTATAGGGCATGCTTTCCAGCCCGTACTAGCACCCAGTAATTTCCATCCTGGTGCCGCCACTGTCGGGGCTGACGACATATCTTGTGCAATAGACGACGGCTCTTCTATCGGCCCAGTTGACATCGCGAGCAACGTGTTCAGTCGATTGTTCATTATTGTAATGTCATCCGAGGTCCAGTTCTATTCAAGCAAACATCAGACAGAGTAGTGATTGACATGAGAGATACGAACGGCAGATGATGTTTGATCTGGTAGCTGCAAAGCTGATAACACAGCTTCGAGATTTTGATCGCCAGTACATAGAGCGTGAAGAAGTTTATCGAGGCTAGCAAGAAGAGGAAAATTAGCAGACATCTTCATTTGAAGACGGTCGTTCGTACGTTTTCCTGCTTTGAGGTAGAATGTCAGATCCAGGGCCCAGAGCTGTGATCAACGATGCGACTACGTCAGCTCTCATGTCTCCATCCGAGTCTTCTTTTGAACTCCATGTGTCGACTACATACCACACCCAACGCGCTAGACCCATCTCATAAGACGGATCGGAGGGCCCGGAGGCATCCTGGTCTCCATCAGGCATTGCAGCGGGGAGTGATTTGTTTAGAACAAAGAGTATTCGAGAGACAAGAATGGAAAGAAAACCAGTATGTAGGCTTTGAATATGAGTGATGAGGGGTGTCCAGATTTGAACGGAAGCTTCTGGTGGCGAAAATGAGTCGGCCGGGAATACGCGTTTTCTGCATTCGCCTTGAGCGTGAGATACCAATATCCAGAGGCACAGTCGGACTCACTTCTTCGACAATGGAATTAGACCTCCCTTCTCTAGAAGAGTATCACATAAAAGCTCTAGAGCCCATCTTTCTTTGGCATCCTGCCTGTCTCCTTCCGCGCTGTCCGTCTGATGAACCGTGCTCCATCCTAGTTCCCCAGATACAACGTTTGCAGCTACCTTGGATTCCGCAATCCATTTCTCCAAGTCTTTGAACGTGTTTTGTATCGATTGTTTGTAATGGTTTTTCAAAGAAGCGTCTCTAGTGGTCAATTTGAGCATGCTCTTGTATTTCTTTAGAATCGGGTCCAGAGGTCTAAGAGGGGCTACCTCAACTTGGGGTGCAGTCGACGGATTAAGAGTAGGTAACCAGTAGTTATTCAGTAGCCAGGACATCGACTAAGATGGAATGAGCAAATTGAAAACGCTTTGAAGTGGTTCCATACCTGCCTAGCACCTTCACGAAGAAGCTCAAGACTCGGAAGGTCTTCATGAGTGGCTGCATGTCTAAGCTCGACTAACCAAAGCGGAAGTCCAAGTTGGCTTGCTATTGCGGCAATTGATCTTGCGTACACTCCCAATTGCAAAGGATCCACGAGACCATTCACGAGTCGAATGATGGCAGAGGCATAGCTCTGTCTTAGGGACAGGAAGAAGGAATCTTGTTGTGAGGATGAAGCATCTTGTACGATGACAATCAAGAGAGCTAGTGTTGACTCAAGTGCATGAGGGAGGGAGGTAATAGCTTTCCAAGCTGAGAGCTGTAAGATATGAGTTATATATCAATATCACGACGGCCGACGTACCCTCTGAATAGCGAAAACTTTTGCTTCAAGATCATTTTCGTCTGTGTATATAGCCGCACAGACCTGGTCCAGCTCAGTGATTGAGGTCCACGGCACTCGACGCGGTAGTCTCATGTTGAAAAGCAAAAAAGAAAAAAATAATGTTATTATTATCTTATCTTATCTACCACGTGGCAATTAAGCGCCCCTTCGATCAGATCAATCATGAAATGTTCAACTTTTTGGATCTCGAATCTCAGTGCTGAGTGGAAGCTTCGCGTCCTCGGCTTTCAACCCGTACGATGCCTGCTACCTTGGATCTACGAGGCGACATTGCCGCTGCTCAGCTTGCTTTCTATGTTCCTATTGCTGCAGTATGCTTTTTCTATACGATACGACATGCCTTTGAAAAAGATGCTGGTTACTTCTTCCTGCTATTTTTCGCTCTCAGTAAGTGGTAGAGGTCCTGTTTTGTGTATATTCTTACTCAATTCTCGTTAGCGCGCATTACCGGTGGTGCCTTGATTATTGCTGCTGAGCTAGTCCAGCCCACGGTAATTGACCTGTTCATTGCGGCATATATCTTGTTTCCTGCCGGACTTGCGCTACTCATGCTTGCTATGATTGGATTCCTGGGCCTGTCGTACGTATACAGTTGTTATGTATGATTCAAGGCTTCACTCATTCTTCTTACTACAACAGTGGGCAGCACACCTTTAGTGAATACCGAAGAACAACGTACATGTTCCGAGGTATTGCTTTTTTTGCTGTCGCTGCCTTAGCACTTAGCATCGCCGGCGGTCTCTTGGGAACACATGTCAATCCGGATGCACACACGGGGCTGCTTTTGAGACGTGTTGGTGCTGGCGTATATGCAGGAACATACCTTCTAATAGTGATCGTGACTTTCATGTCCTTCCAATATCAGTATCTTATGAGGACATATCGGAGACGCGTCAGTACTCATGTTTTATGACACGCATTGTCATGCTGACTGAATTCTCTTAGCTTCTTATGGGAATGGCACTTTCCCTTCTTCCTTTAGGGGTCAGGGCTGCCTATGCCGTCCTTGATGCCTGGTCCTCCTCTGATATTTTTGGCACCCAGCCGAGTTCTAATCCAACTCTTGCGAAGATGAATCCCATCACAGGAAACTACTTGACGTATCTTATTCTGGGTCTCGTTATGGAATACCTTGCCTCTCTCATATTCCTAATCTCCAGCTCAGTCTTGATGCGGCGACGTCACCACCGTCGATGATTAGGACAGGAACGCATACTTCACGACTATTACAGTGGTATTTTGAAATGGCGATTTTTAACTGATGCTACTTATTACTTTTTCTTGTTTTTGATATACTCTGCTGGCTAACGAGTAGTTTACTGAATATTCACGTACGAAATCCTTGTATGACTTACGTTTACGAGCGTATGGTTTTTGTATCCGTAGTATAGAGTTCAATACATTTGCCTCCACACCTTACGATCGAGACCATGGACATGTACTGTCTCACCTGACTTACATGCAGTGGGGCGCGAGAGTTTGCAACAAAGTTCAAAAACTGTAAGGTACACGACAAATCAATAGAATTAAACTTCAAGACACACAGGAATTACAGCCAGTACATAAATCTTTAAGCAGAATACCAGAAGGTGTATGGACCGCATAGTCAAGCATCAACCATACCGACGCTGTGCGTCGGGGTTAGAGTTGGAAGACGCTCCGGCTTAATTGGGTCCTGAGAGATCCTTCTACCCACTCCCAATCCAGTACCCTAGTCCATACAAAAGGAAAAAGAGTTGCTGGGTAAGTCCTACTACCAGCCGTGGTGAGGGTTGCGAGAAGGAAAAAACAACGTGGGAGAGTGAAATATAAGGTGATTACATAACGTGGGAAGGTTCCCAACTGAGAGAGCTAATGCTTCACAATGGTATGCTGCCGTCCAATTACTGAAGCTCTTTTCTTATCTTGGTGTACACGGTACATAGTACTAGCATTACAATACTCTCAAGAATTCACAATTAGGTGGGAAGGAAGAAGAAAGAAGAGGAAAGTGTCTTATCTAAGATGACGTTGTCGATATATCAGCGGTGATGCAGCCGGTTGTAAGCCATACAATCGATGATAACTCGTCTTCGCTCTGCCTTCCACCATCTCAAACTCAACAGACCGAGAGCAATGTCTGGTCACGTCCACAACACTAATGCTGCCTGCTGCAGTATCCCTCCAGTAGTCACTGATGACTATACCCACAAGGGTGAATACAAGGCCTACGGAGGGTATAGCAAAGTCTATGTGACCGGCCCTGCGACCAGCACGAATGCTATTCTTTGTGTCTACGATATCTTTGGGTAAGCGCACAATACCTGCCGTTGTCTATCCGTATCTAACCTGTCGGCAGTTTCTTCCCCCAAGTACGCTGTTTGTATACCTTGTAGTGTAACCAGCCTGACTGTACAGAGTAGACCAGACAAGGTGCAGACATCATCGCGTCTACGCTGAACACCACCGTCTATATGCCCGATTTCTTTGAGCCTGAACCCGCTTACCCCATCGAAAAGTTCCCTCCTACTACCGACGAGCTCAAGCAGGATCTTCAGAACTTCTTCGGGAGCACCGCAAGTCCTCCGAAGACTGTCACGAAGATTCTGGAATTTGGAAAGGTCTTGAAAGGCAACGGTTACAAGAACGTCGGCCTATACGGCTACTGTTGGGGTTTGTAGTTTTCTTTTTCACCTTTTGATCGCCAACGTTTAAAGTTTTCTGCCACAGGTGGTAAGGTCGCTCTTCTTTCTGCCGGAGAGGGTACTCCTTTTGATGCAGTGTCCATGATCCACCCTGGGTAAGTCTCTAGTTGTTATTGCAACCCTGCTCAACTTCTGAACGTGGGGTCTATAGCATGATGTCTGTGGACGACGCAACTAACTGCACCATTCCTTTGGCCATGTATATCTCCAAGGATGAGCCCGTTGATGAGGTGAAGTCAACCTTATCTAGCAATAGGATAGCTCTAATATGCAAGCATAATCCAGTACAACAAGATGGTAGAGGTCATGTCGAAGAAGCCGTTTGCTGACAAGTGTGACCAGAAGAACTATACTAACATGTAAGTACAATGTATATGCTTCCAGTTCCTTCACACTCACATGATGATACTAGGTTCCATGGTTGGGCTGCAGCACGTGGTGATCTCAAGAACGAGGAGAACAAGAAAGAGTGCGTTTTTCGTACTAGAACTTAAACCTTGTCTCTCACCTTGTACTTTATAGATACGAGGACGTGTACAACCGCCTCGTCAACTTCTTCCACAAGGCTCTCTGATGAAACAAAGAACATTGTATAATATTGCTGTACTTAAACGATATTGAATATGAAGGCAATGCTGTCCTTTGTTACCGAGATCTAGATGAGCCAAGCTGGCTAAAAGTAGAGTACGTGTGAGGTACTCCTTGCATTGCAAGGGTGTTCAGCCGTCTGATGTTCACCAAGCGAAAGGTGAACATCAAGCGAAATTATCATGAAGCTAGAAACATCCATAAGCTTGAGGGTAGAAAAGATTCACACTACTTTGCAAGCGCTCTATGTGAAATCCATGAGACGCGCAGAATAGTGATCAGGCACTTTCCAAAGCCAGAATGGACCTTCAATTGCCGGGATCTCAGCTTTCGAGTATTTGAAAGCATTCGATATAATAACACAACGCACCGACAGGATCACCTGTAAGCAGCGCAAAGTCAAAGCTTGAGTATGGTTCCGCGAGACGTGTTACTGTCACCACTTCACCTTGATCATGACTAGACGTGCTCCAGTTGCCCACAACACCAGAAGCGCTTGCTATACCGCCAAGCTGCACACCTTGCGAACTGAAGTGTCCATTAAGCGCAGCAATAACATTAGCAAAATTAGTAACGAGGAGCCAGTTATATGTACGTACCACCAAAGTGTACTGTGGTCATGCATAGCACCCTGGACCCAGTCATACTAACCATCAGATTATAGAATCTCCTGAGGAAGAAAAACAACCAAAAAGTGACTGACAAAGGTCCATCTCACGGTGCCATCGACACCAATTCTTACGTTCCCTTCTATCCTTGCTTCGTTACCGCTCACACCTCGCGAAGTTCCTGCGAACAGCAGCATTGGATATTTGGGATCGGCATTGTCGGGTCCGGGTTCGTGAAAGCGCAACTCTGCACGCGACACCAGGCGGAGCTTCACCTCGATGAGACGTGTTGCTTCCCGGAAGCGGCTGTCCTGAAAAAATAGAGGATTACGTGGTCCGCCTGCAATGTTAGAATACTGAATAGTGTTGGGTAAGGTTGCGCTTGCATCTAGGAGAGAGGGATCAGAGTTACATTAAAAGCTATATATATTGAGGGTTGTCAGACCACTTTTCGTATACAATGGGAAAGAGAATACAGACCAAAGAGGTCCCTTGAGACGGCGAAAAACCAGTGTAATCTATCAGGAAATGTGAAGGCTATGACAGCGAACAAATCTCATACCGATAGTCCATGAAGCATACGTATCGACGCCATGTTCCTGAATGAAGTGTCTTAGATAGAATAAAACTCAAGAGAAAAAAACAAATTTAACCTTCAACTCCGGCCCAATCTTCATTCCCGCGCAATGCGGGAGCGGAAAATGCCCTTGTGTATTCAAACCCAAGGGGAGGCGCAGTGGGAGTCCATGGGTCCGGTAGCTCTCGGAGATTTGTTAACACAACATTGCACAAATGTTCGATATGTCTCCAGTTTACACGGCCGTCCTGCAGAAAAGGACCCCAGCTGTTCGTAGCGGCATAGTTTCTGATATCGTATACAAAGCAACGACTTTGGACGCGACGAGCTCGTAAAGCATGTATAGAGTCCTCATCTTTGTCGCTGTCATGAGTAAGAGCAAGATAAGACCTAAGATGGGCGAAAGGCTGCACTTCGACTTGCTGAGGCGAAGAGGCCAGCATCCCAGACTCGCGCAGCACACGATCAAGCCATGCGACATTGAGGGATGACGGTGCTTCGATCTGTAACTCTGAGATCTTGGCAGGTAGGGCCTGCCCAATTACAGAAACGAATGTGTCCAGAGCACGCCGTCGCTCTTCAAGTCGCTCTTGAAAATCTTCATGAGGGGCTACATCGGTACGAAACGCAATCAGCTCCGCCTCTGTGCGCCTCTGCAGTTCAGCTTCCCAGTTGAAAGAAGCTGTAGATGAGGATCCATCTTCAGGTGTGCAAGTGTAAATAGCCTCGCGGGGATCGTCAAACCTCTGAAGGAAGAGCTCCCGCCACAAGTATTCGTCGGAGCCATAGACTAGGTCGCGAGTCCAACGGCAGAGCTTTGAGAAAGTTGCTACAGCCTTTGGGTCACAAAAGAGGAGAATATGATGGATTAGTTCCGGGGGTACTTCGAGGATAGGACTAGACATGAGGAGAAGAGCATGGCCGGTGGCATTCTCCGTGAGCTATGTATTCGGTCTCACTTTACTAAGTCGTCATACGTCATCATCAGCGCCTAAATACTCGTTCAGCGCTAATTTCATAAGCCTAGTAACCTCTAACCCTGGTCCACTTGTCAGGTCTTCCTCCAAAAAATGCGCTCAGCATTCCTCCTTTCGCTTATATCTACCAGTTTTGCCTTCCAGCTACCATTCAAAGTACCATTCTTCAAAGGTCAACTACCCCTGGAAGATGACGAAATAGTAGGTGCAACCCCGAGGATTGCTATCATTGGTGCGGGTGCTGCAGGGAGTTCGGCGGCGTTCTGGGTTTCAAAGGCGCAGGAGCGGTTTGGACTGGAGGTGGAGGTTGATATCTATGAGAAGGAATCGTATATTGGAGGACGTATGTGCTTGTTTTTTCAATGCAAATAAATATATGAACCTGAGGGTCTTATAGGGAGTACGACTGTATATCCTTACGACAACACAAGTTACGATCCGGTCGAATTGGGAGCATCAATATTTATTAAGGATAATAAGAATTTATGGAGAGCTTCTCAAGCATTCAATCTCACTCTACGAGATTTGAAGGATGAGGATACTGACCTCGGTGTCTGGGACGGTGAAGAGCTCCTCCTGAATGTATGTCTCACTTTTCCATGTTCATGTACCGTATTTGACTCGCCCCAGTTCAGCGGTAGCTGGTGGGATACGCTAAAAGTTTTATGGAGATATGGAATAATGCCCCCAAGACGTACCAATTCTATGTTAGTACTGCGCTTCATTGATGCCCTGCCCCCGAGCTCATGAATGATTTTAACCTTCAGCGTCGGCAGTATGCTGAAGCAATTCCTTACCTTGTACTCGAGTGATGCGCCCAAGTGGGATAACATCACGAGTTTGGCACAATCTCTCGGCTGGTCAGATATGATCGAAAACACTGCTGCAGATTTCTTTGAATCTCGAGGTGTTTCAAAACAATATCTACATGAACTTGTCGAAGCTGCCACCCGTGTAAACTATGGCCAGGTGTGTGCGCCGTTCGTCACCACATTAAGACTCGTTGCTTAGTTGTCTTCCAGAATATTGACAAAATTCATGGACTCGAAGCTGCAGTCTCTTTAGCAGCTACCGGTGCAGCGCAAATAAAGGGTGGTAACTGGCAGATTTTCGAGAACTTCGTCAAGCACTCAGGTGCTCAAACCTACCTGAATACTGCTGTAAGTAACTCACATATGATCTGAATCAGCAACTCATTTGCATCTTAGGTCACAAAAATTTCCACCAAATCATCATCATCTCGGCCTTGGATTGTTCATAGTAATAAAGGTTCTATTGGCTACAAAGGTGTAATCCTCGCAGCCCCTTTCCATCAAACTGGTATCGATATCCCTGCCGAGCTTGCATCTCAAATTCCTGAGCAACCCTACGTTCACCTCCATGTCACCTTGCTCAGTACCACATCGCCGCATGTACAACACGAATACCTCTCTTTACCACCCAACGTTGACCCCCCTGCCATGCTGTTGACCACGTATGAGGGTGCTCGTCAAGGACGCAAGGCACCAGAGTTCAACTCCGTCTCGTACCATGGCAAAATCAGCGAGAACGAATGGGTGGTGAAGATCTTCAGTCAAGAACGTATCTCCGATGAATGGCTACAAAAGCTGTTCAACGGCCAAGTTGGCTGGGTATATAGGAAGGAATGGAATGCCTACCCTGAACTGCCTCCTACCTCGACTTTCCCACCCGTACGTCTGGACACCGGTTTCTATTATGTCAACGCATTTGAGCCGTAAGTTCAATTATATCATCTCACCGCGGCCAGAACGGTGCTCATAGCTCTGCGTCAGATTTATTTCGACGATGGAGACAGAAACAATTGCATCCCGAAATGTAGTTGACCTTCTACTCAACGAACAGTTTGGATCTAGCATATGTGGACCCAGACTGTCTGGCTCTGAGCAAAAGAAATCTATTCGAGATGATAGTTATGTGTTGGGATGGGATTGCTGATTTTTCTAATGCGAGATATTTACATAGAAGCGGGAATATGGGGCATAATGCTTAATCATGTTGTTTAGTTTTATTGTACAAAGTAACCTTCGAAAAGAAATTGGATCCACATTTTTAACCCTATAATCTACCTTTTGGAATTCCTATCATTGTGTCTCGAGGACCGTGTAGTGTTCATTGGTCACAGCCATACTCGATACTCGAACCTCTGCGGTCAAACATCATCATTTGGGACTTTTTCATTTTGGGAATCATCTGCAGAGGCACGAGCATGATGATTCGGTTCATGTAAACCAGCTTCTAGATGCCCATGACGATCTCCCGCTGCCACAAGGCCTGTTTTAGGCTTAAGAGCGCTTTCTGAAGAGGAGGTATCAAGTGGGAATATTCCATCTGTGAAATCACGCCGAACTTCGATGTAATCGGTTGCGAATTCCCCTATCTACACAAAGAGTCAGGGACAGCCACAAACATACATTAGAGCTACACCCTACCTCAACCTCATCCATACCGAGTCTTTCAGATTCTGGGTCACCCCTAAGCTTTAAGCCTGGTATTAGGTCTATGCCTTTGGCAATCAGCGCCGTCACAACGAAGGAGTAGGCGCATGTAGCACAGATATAAGCAAATTGCATATACAGCTGCTTGTAGTTGTGATCCATGAAGCCCCCTAAGGTGGATGTGTTGACCCCATCAAGAGAGATCACCTCATTTGTACCAAAGAACCCGTTTAAGAATAGCCCCACCATGCCTCCAACGGCATGTTCAGCAAACAAATCTAATGCATCATCGATACCGAAGATGAATTTAACTGCAAAAAATCATAGATGAACCAATATGACCTTAGACGCAAGATATTGAACCTACGCTTTGTCGATAAATTGCATAGTGCACCGGAAAGTACGCCAACGACAACTGAAGCCCATGGATGCACATATCCAGATGAAGGTGTCGCCGCGACCAGTCCTGCAATAGTTCCGGAGCAAAAACCCACCATACTCCAATGTCGCTCGTAACGATAATCCATCAAACACCAAACGATACCTCCAAAAGCGGCAGCCAGCATAGAGTTCCAAATTGCCAGGATGGCTCGAAGGTTAGCACCAAAAGCACTACCCCCGTTAAAACCTAGCCACCCGAACCAGAGCAAGAAGGTGCCAAGGCAGACAAGAGACACATTATGAGGTCGGAAATTGACCAGCTCTTTTTCTTGTCTGCGCCCTAAAACCCAAGCAAACGCTAAGCCACTTACTCCGCTACCGATTTCGACTGGACCACCACCTGCAAGAATATCGGATTAAAGTTAGGTCACACGCTGCTGTTGCGGGAGAAGCTTACCGGCAAAATCTAGAACACCCCACGTAAAGGCCCAACCATTTGAGCCCCAAGCCCAGTAGGCCAGTGGACAATAGACAAGAGTCATCCAGAAGAACGTGAACACCATAGCGGGAAACACTCGACCGCGTTCTGTTGATTGTCGTTACTCAAGCAGACCGAACATCGAGAACACACGGCCGCACCTGCAATACCGCCCATTAAAATCCCTACTGTCACACAAGCAAATTCCATCTGGAAAAAGCTATAGAGAATCTCGGGTATCAAAGGCGAGCCGGGCGAGGGATCCCCTAAGACTTTCAGCAAACCAAAGTTTCGCAGATTGCCGATGTAGCCATTGGTAGCTGACTTTGAAAAGGCTAGAGAATAACCCCAGAAAAACCACTGAAAAATTCCCATAGCGTTGGCTGCAGCGACAACCCAGATGAGTGATACTGGAGAAACGAAGTCAGACAGTTCCACAAGTGCAAAGACAGGCACTTACAGGCACTTTTGCGACGTGCTAAACCGGAGTATAAGAACGCTTGAAACCGGGCGATGAGTTAAAGGGCAGAGCGATGGAACGATGGGGCGTACCAAGGCCTGGTATCATGATCAGGACCATTGCGCCAGCGACGGCGATGAAGGCGATATCTCCAGCCTCATATCTACAATGGCAGGGAGGTGAAAAAATTTCAATGGATCACAAGACTTAAAACGAACGACGAGGCATCGGCACCTGAATCCAAATTAATAAGTACAGAAAACATACAAAACAGAGTACGGGTACATACGACGGAAATGCATATGGGGGCGATTTGGGTTGCTGAAAGTGTCGAGCAGACGACTAGTGACCTCGAGAGTCGAGTTTTATGGCGAGGGAAAGAGAAGAAGGAACCAAATTGCTATGTCGGGCTAGCAGTGAATGTCAAGTGGGGTATGTGGTACTACCATGCGGTGGCGTACAAAATTTTGATGGAGCAGTATTCAATTGACCCTAGCTCATGCAGAAGTGAGATTACATCAGTAAGGACGAGTGAAAAAGTGGGACATACCTGGACATAGAAAAGGGAGATGAGGGTAAGAGACAAGCCTAGAACCCCATATGTCAGTATGAATTGAAATTTTCTATACCCTCTGAGCGAAATCGGTGGAATTAATGTCATTTCAAGTCACCTGATCGTGTTTTCAGACTTCCGTGAACTTCCGTATGGCAGGCAAGCCGCTAATCCGGACCCGTAGCAGCTGCAGCACATCCTTCGTAAAAAATTGTAAACAGCAGTAATGTACGTAGCTATCATTCAGACCTTCACCAATACATTAGGTAAGTACCAAGAAATACTACAAGAGAGACTCGATCGAAAACATGTCGAAAGCGAAGTGGCTGCAGAACCGTGACAGTAGGTGAAATGCAATAAGTACAACAATAATGGTATGCTACAAGGGGGACTCAACCGAAAACATTTCGAAAGCGATAGCTGCAAAATCAGGCAGCGAGCGTGTACACACAAGCTCCAACTAGATCAGGTAATTAGTCTAACAATGAAGTACTTGCAATGTATGCGCATGTACCAACCTCTATGTGCTAGTACCAGAGTTAGCTTCGTGGGCCACCTTCGCCGCAAGTCGTTTGTTCCAGTAGATGTGGTCCTTGTAGGTCGAGGGCTTTAGCCACTTGACGACAGCCTCAGAACCATACCGACTACTCTCCCATCTCGCTAGCATTAGGCCCCACCTTTTCGCGCTTTCTTCGTCTCCCAGAGCAACGAACGAATAGTAGATTCTACCGATGTGGCTTTCATAGTAAGGCGAATTTTCCAGGCCTTCATCTTCGAGGAGGGACATTTGAACAAGACATCGCTTGATGATATAATCGTCCGGGAGCTTCGCATTTTCGATCCAGGCAATGAATTCGTCGGGTGATACTACTGCTTTGGGGAAATAGGCGCGCCGAAAGTCCGAGATCTTATGTTTTTTGCATGATGTGCATGAGCATACAATCTTGAATAGGTCCAGATGTTTCTTGCGAGAGGCGTAGGGTTCAAGATGGTTGCAGAACGAGACAAAGAGTTCTTCTCCAGCTTGAATCTTTCGGATCGCGCGCAACTGCATACTAAACGAAGCCATATCCCAGTATCTTTCAACATTAGGTCGGCAGCTAAGTAATTGGTGAGTCAGGAAATCATTAAATACGCATAGAATTAGACGTACCTGTGATTCAGAAGAGACAGCGTCTCAAAAACTCCAGTGTATGGTCCAAAATCTAGTGCAATTGAATTTGGACACTCAGCTTAGTATCATCAGCATGAAACCTCACCTTTATCGTCCATTCCTACAATACGGAACCCATTTGTCTGCACGATACCGTAGATAGATTTCTTCCCGTCTGTCTCTTCAATATCCTTCAGGGTCCAAAATGCACTACGTCGTTCCGGTGACATGCGGTCCAGGCATACTCCAAGCATCGCGTTCCACCGAGCAGTGGCTCGCTCGTTGTTTACGCCATACAAAATAGTGGGCCCAGCTGGGCCGTCGTGAACTTCGGGGGCCCTCATCTTTGCGGGCACAATCAGAGAAGGACGTTCAGAGAGGATGAGGCCGCCCATGTCCAGGTCGCGTGTGGCAAACAGACCTGAAGCTGGAGAAGTCGCGATGCGATGACTGGACTCCTTAGGACAAGAGATCTTTTTAAGAGAGAGCGTCTTCAAGATATTTTCCTTTATTGAGACAGTCACTAGACACTCGGTCCACGGATCGGGTTGTGCTTTTAGCAAGACATCTTTAGGTTGAGGAGGCTGGCTTGTGAAGACAAGGTCTGTGAAGGCAGCATTATCGTCGCCGACGTTCATCGTGTCATGAAGACTTTTGTGCAGCGATTGTTTCACATCGAGCTTGTCCACTATTCAAAGGTTCAATCACTCTTACAGGCTTAGATTGAGAGCAGGATTAACCTTCCATCGCGGCGAATGATAGATAATCGATGTACTCGTCTTCTATATACTCAACTGGCGTCTTGTCTTCAGGGATGCCTGTCTAGGTGTCAGCGCTCGCTCGATCCCTTCAGTGGCAATATCACTTACTTGGGGTGGCAAGGCCATCGCTCACCGAATCATTTGCTTTTGTAGGTGGATTGGATCGTACCTTCTTCGCCTTAGAGCTGTTCAAAAAACCTCTCTTCATGATGGGGGGACAAGAGAAGGTTTTTTGGATTACGTTACAGTAGAGCGAAGCTTGTACTCAGGTGATTTGCACGCTAGCTTATTATGTAAAATGACAAGAGCATTCGACGCGCTTTGACGCGTCCAAGCGCGTCAGACACGAGCAAATTATACCGCAATAGATCTCTAGAATAGCTGGTCTATGTAGAGAACTAAAAGAGTCTGAGGTATCTTGAGGTATCCAATACAGTGATAAAAGGCATCAGTAACAAAAAACACCTGCACCCACATCACTCGCTGTTAAAGACCTAGATAGGCCCGAGAGGTATTTGACTATACCATTTTTCTGGAAGTTTACAATGACGCTTTGCCCTCAGAATCCTCAGAGATATCTCCTTCATTCGTCCTTAAACCAGCAAGTCGATAGCCAACTTATGAGTGAAGGACCAGGGTGTAAGGTGTCCCAAGCAGGCGGGCTTAACGCTTCAAGCTTGTGGACGGTAGATATGGTTTTTAAAACCTACGGGGCCCACATGCAGTACATATTGCTACCAGTCTCAGTGTACACCTGGACCGAGATCAGTCCCGAAACCTCAGACGGAAGCAGGTGTCGTTCTCGGGAATGTGGAAGCATGCTTTGGCAGAAAACGGAAGGCTCTGCAGCCTATTCGATAAATATACGAAAAGTGTCGCAGCGAGATGTCTTCGCCTAGGTGTTCTGGCATTGGTACCAAAAAGGGCGCTAGTGGTGGTAGTAGTTGAAGACGAAAGCGTTCTACGTAATCCGGCCTTACGCGATCTTGTCCGAGTTGGTCATCGCTCACTGCTTGCTTTGACATCTCTCTTTCTCCGTCTCAAGGATGAAACTTCCTCCAATTCTATATCATTACTTTCGTTATCCTCTACCATACGAGAGCACTTTGGCATTACAGGAGCGAATTCATGCAATTCAATTAGAGCAGCGACGGCTCGATAATTCACATAAAGATATTCTTCTCCTTCTCCAACATCGACCTGTATACACTGCAGGACGTCGCCAAAAAGAGGATTCTTCCGAGGTGAAGGAAGAGAGACTACGTTTGATGGAACTCGGGGCTGACTTTGTCAATACTGCTCGCGGAGGCGAGACTACATATCATGGGCCAGGGCAGATCGTCGGGTACCCTCTTCTTGATTTGTCTCGTTATTCTCCTACCATGGGCATCCGAGATTATATCTGCAACATGCAGAAAGTACTCAAACTCCACTTGAAGGAAGCTCATGGAATTACTACCTCTTCATCTGAGCACACCGGCGTGTTTTTGGACCCAACGACAAAGGTTGCAAGTATTGGTGTCCAGGTGCGACATCGATTGACTACCCATGGGTTCTCTTTGAATATCACTCGACTTCCTACTGCATGGTTCAATGAAGTTGTTGCTTGTGGTTTACCTGATGTGAAGGCAGGGTCAATAGAGGCAGCGGCAGGTCAGGAGGAAATTTCGGTGGAAAAAGAGATTCCGGGGTTGGCACAGAGGTTTGGATCAGTGTATGGCAGGGAAATAGTGAAAATGGACTTGTCAAGAGAGAATGAAATTGGCAAAGCTATTGAGGAACTTGAGGAGGAAGCACGGAAAGCAGGTTCTGTACCTAGTAGACCGCTTACATAACAGTACTTAGATGAACACCCTCCAAGTCGTTTGTTCCAGATCGGTACACGATATCTCACAGAATGGAGACTCCTTAATCCAAACCACCAATAACACCTAGTCCAAGTTCACAATGCGAATCCTCATTCTAGGCGGGACTGGCCCCGTAGGCATCCTCCTCACCCGTGAAGCTCTCGCGTCTTACCACGAATGCGTACTCTACGTCCGATCTCCCGAGAAAATCCCCAGCGATATTTCTTCGAACCGTGCTGTCACTGTTATCGATGGTCAGTTGACTGACCTGGAGTCATTATCCAAGGCGATGGACGGCGTAGAGGTGGTCTGCTCCGCTTTAGGTCCTAGCGTGAGGAAAGGACCCTTCCATCCAGCGGGGCAGCCCCTAGCTCATGCTTATGAAGGTATCATTCAGGTGATGCGCAAACATGGCGTAAAGCGCTTGTTGGCTCTTGGTACGTCCAACGTTCTTCGCCGATTGCATAACAGTATGAACAGAGTGCTCGAACAGGAACTGCTTCTATCACCGCACCCGAAGATAAATTCGATATACGCTTTTCTACGCTTGTAACGGGAGTGGCGACTTTAGCACGGAACGCCTACAAGGATGTCGTTGCCATTGGCGAGGCGATCCGTAAGCAAGACGACCTTGATTGGATCATTGTCAGAGTCCCGCTTTTGACAGACAAGGAGAATAAGGAGATTCACGCGGGTTTCATTGGAGATGGGAAAACCCACACATCACTTGCCCGGGTTGGGTTTGGCGTCTTCGTTGTCAGTCACCTGGAAGTCGAAGCGACGCCATGGGTGAGGAAGGCCCCTATGATATGTTCGGTATGATCCGATCTAGTAACACTTCTTGCGAGGCTACGTCTAGAGCTGTCGAGGATGACTCAGTGTGACCCTGCGCAGTCCATAGTGCCCCAACGGCTTCTACCATTCAATTTGTTTTCACCATCGGATGTACTATAGTAATATACGCACAGCGTCAGTGTCTACCCAAATGACCGACGATATCCGTCTTCAGCGGTGCAGAACTATCATTATAAGCGCTATCCCCGGCCAAGGTCTCTCTGTCTACGAGTGGTATGCTGTGTTGCAATAATGATTTTGAATGTTGTCAGGGAGCGAATAGGCAAAAACGCTATAGGTTAGATGTGTATCCTTAGTGACTTTGAGCGCTGTGTACCCCCGGACAGTGCGGTGACAGGATGAGTATTACCAAAATGGAAATAGAATTACCAAAATTGGAAGGAAGGTATTAATAATCTTACAGTTCTGCCCATCCACTCTCTCCGTCATCTCCTCCGCTCACCATGGCAAGAACAAAGACAATAACACTTGCACCCAGTCTCATCCCCATTCCACGATAAAGTTGCCCAATCCCTGTATTCCTGAACCAGCCTCCTTCTACAAGTGCTTCATCTTCCTTTTCACCACGACTTAACCGTCTCTTCCTCGGGTGTTGATGCAAAGGGACATCAGACCGCTCTTCGGTGAGAATGTGCCAAAACGTGTCAACGACTCCATGATAAGGTGCGGGCCGCAATTCAACGCATCCAGCGATGGGTTTCGCTGACCCACGAACCTGGACTTGCAACCTTCTCCGTATTGTTTCAAAAGGTAGCGTGATTAAGAGCCCGATGCAGCTCGCTGCCAGCTCAGCCAAGCCCCATGCGATGGGATTGGTATCTGCAGAAATATTAGAGCCCACATAGGATGCGAGCAGTCCAGGAAGAGCCACTGAGACCAGGGGGCGAAGTGTGTTATCCAAGATCGCGGGTATAAGGAGATGAGGATGAAGGTAGATTCCTTTCAGACCCCCTTCGTCACGTAGAATTTGATTGAGGGCATCAATGGGACCGGAGTAGGACCGGTATTGGGGAATGAAGGATTGGACTATCAGACGTGTACGTACGAGGTCTAGAGGGGAAAGGAGAAGACCCGTCAGAAGATGGGAAGCTACGGGAAGAATAAGGGATGGCTGGTGATATGGGGTGGGTGCGGAGAAGAAGAGAGAATGGAGGACGCCGCTTATAATGGGTTGGATGGTCGAGGAGAGAACCTCGGTGCAACAGGAAGTTAGTAAGCCTGGTAAGGAAAAAAAAAAGAAAGTCAGTTTGATTGTCAGCAAACTCGTTGACAGACGAACCTTTCCATAAAGCTAGCCAGCCCTCGGCTCGGAAACGGCCTAACCGCTTGATCATCCCCCAGACACCGTCCTGCGGTCCGACAGGTATTATATATTCTGGCCTGGTGCGCTCATCATCGTATGCTGCGCGGCGCAGAGGAGTGGCATGCTCGTCGGTGTGTGCCCGAGAGGGACTTGCACCCGGATCTGCAAAGTACGAATCATTCTCATTATCAGAGTCGCTTGGCTGGAGTGAAAACGAGTCAGCCAACGTAGTAGTGAGTAATTGTGGAAAATGTCTCACTGTGTCCTCGTCATCCGCGACATCTTGAATGATATCGGAATCTTGCGTATCCCTCGGAACCCATTGTACCTGAAGCAAAAGTTTGCCAACCTCCCAGGGCATAGCAATAGCAGTACTAGTGTACTGCAAGAGAGCAGAAGCAACGAATGACTTGAAGACATCGACGAGATTTATGTCGGAGACGTCGTTCAGATCAGGAGAAAGGTCAAATATTGAGTTATGAGGAGGAGGACGGGCGGACCATTGAATAGAAGAGGGAGAGCTGGGAGCAGGAGGAACTGTTGAGTTTTGGGGAGAAGGGGAGATAGGCTGTTGTGTAAAAGACCAGGCCGAGCTAGGGTCACTGTAAAGGTCGCGTAGGGAAGGAGGCGAGCTCATCGCATTGCTCAACTGCAGAGCCAACTTGCGATAGTTGGGTGACTACTCACAAGCCTTAGACAAACATAGACAAGCAATTACGTCATTCATCCGACTGCGCGGACCCCAGGTACACCCACCCGCGGTCTGTGACTCATTGTGACTTGTCACGCCACTGATGTCAGTGGGCGGGGCATCTCAAATATTCTAGCTGTTGTTCTCCTCGACCCTCTCACGTTCCCTTTCATTCTTTATCTTTTCTTCCTTCCCTCGCTCTCTCAATCATCTCCCAATAATGCCTGCTGACGGCGCTGCTGTCAATGGCAATGGCCAAGCTGCAGTGCACGACTTGCTCGCTCAAGACGCCGACAAAGGTCGCGTGGCTGTTCACACATTCGACCCCGATGCTTCACCTGCCCAGAAGGCCGCAGCTGCTGGTAAGGGTCGTGACCAGCTCAAGAGCATAAAACCAAAGTCAGAGGAAGGCGGCGAACGTGGTCAGTTTACATCTACCTCCCTTTGTCTCCCAATCGTTTGACTTTGCCACTCAGAGGTTCAAATCGACCACGGACACTCCAATGTCGTCCCTACAATTAACATCCAAGATGCAGATGCCGAGAAGCCTCATGTCCAGGAGCAAGCTCCTCCAGTCGATGATGATACTCCATCCCCACCTGGCGCATTTCCCTCCTCGGCAGCTTCGACTATCCCCGATTGGTATAAAGTCGGCTGGCGTGCAGTTTCAGGCATCGACGCTGCTCCTCTGTCTGAGGGCGAAGAGAAGGATAAATTTATCCTTGACCACTTCCTTTCTGAGCAATTCTACGGCAGCTGGTATCACAACGCAGGCATCATTGTCTTTGTATGCTTTTTTTAGCCCATGTCATATGAAATACCCGGGCTGATCACCTCCTATGTCTAGGCCGTCTTTGCATCACACTTCTTAACACGTTTTCATTTTGGTTGGGGTTGGCTATTCATCGTTCTTGCGGTATGCAATACCTATTACACTACATCCATGGCGCGCGTACGACGGCAGGCTCGCGACGACATCCAGAGGGAACTCGTCAAAACGCGCCTTCTTTCTGAGCATGAGTCTGCGGAATGGATTAACAACTTCCTCGACAGATTCTGGCTTATTTATGAACCAGTCCTCTCCTCTACGATTGTGAGCTCTGTCGAACAAGTCCTCAGCACCAACACTCCTGCTTTTCTCGATTCTCTCAGATTGAGTCAGTTCACCTTAGGTACGAAAGCGCCTCGGATAGATCGTGTCCGAACGTTCCCAAAGACTGACGATGACATTGTCATGATGGACTGGGGCATTTCATTTACTCCCAATGACACTTCCGACATGACGCCAAAACAAGCGGCTGGTAAAGTCAATCCCAAGATCGCTCTTTCTGTTCGCGTCGGTAAAGGTCTAGCTACCGCTGCTATGCCTATTCTCCTTGAAGACATCACCTTCAGTGGTCTCATGAGGATTCGTATGAAGCTGATGTCCAACTTCCCACACGTCCAAGTAGTCGATATCTGCTTCTTGGAGAAACCCACGATCGAGTATGTGCTCAAACCAATTGGTGGTGATGCTTTTGGGTTTGACATTGCGCATGTCGGTACTCATTAAATGAACCCGCGAGAGAGAGCTAATGACTTCTGCAGATCCCTGGACTGTCTTCCTTTATCCGAGATATGACACATGCAACGCTTCAACCAATGTTGTATGACCCGAATGTGTTCACTTTGAATCTAGAGCAGTTGCTTTCTGGCGCCCCGCTGGATTCTGCTATCGGTGTTCTACAAATAACCCTCATTTCTGCCCGGGGCATCAAAGGAACCAAGATTGGTGGAGGCACTCCAGATCCCTACGTTGCTATTACGATAAATGACCGAGCTGAACTTGCGCACACCAAATACAAACACAACACGTATGTGTACTTCTTAGACATTGTCGGCGTATCGCTTACTTATGCCGCTTGGCTTCTTCCAGATATAATCCCACATGGATGGAAACCAAATTTGTATTGGTTAACTCTTTAGCAGACTCTCTGAACCTGCATTTGTACGATTACAACGACCATCGAAAAGATGCTTTGCTCGGGTCTGCTACATTCGAACTAAGTCAGCTACAAGAGGATGCTATTCGTGAGGGAATCACATCTGCGCTGCTGAAAGATGGGAAGGACAGAGGAGAACTTCGATATGATATATCATTCTATCCCGTTCTCAAGGCCGAAGAAGGACAAGAAGTTCCCGATACTAGTAAGTCATATATCTTTGACATGTGAATATAGCATTAATTTCGGCGCTCTATCAGCCGTCGGTATCGTCCGCCTGACCGTTCACCAGGCAAAGGAGCTCGATGTCAGCAAATCGCTCTCTGGTGACCTTAATCCTATCGCAAAGGTGTACCTCGGTGACAGCAACACTGCTGTCCATGCCACCAATCTCATCAAACACACCAACAATCCAGTCTGGGAGTCTGCGCATGAATTCCTCTGTGCCGACAAGAGCTCTTCTGTCATTACGGTGAAAGTGATCGATGACCGCGATTTCCTCAAGGATCCTGTCGTTGGGTACATGTCTATCAAATTGACTGATTTGTTGACTGCAAAGAACGAGGCGAGGGATTGGTTCCCCTTAAGCAGCTGTAAGACTGGGAAGTTGAGGCTTAGCGCCGAATGGAAGCCGTTGAATATGGCCGGAAGTTTGCATGGTGCCGAGCAATATACTCCCCCGATTGGTGTGGTTAGGCTGTTGCTGGAACGCGCAGTTGACGTGAAGAATGTTGAGGCCACGCTAGGTGGCAAGGTATGGAATACCACCTTATCAACGAATATGTTTAGACTGAGTTGTTTTGTTCCTGTAGAGTGATCCTTATGTTCGTGTGCAAGTAAATAACGTCACCAAGGGTCGAACAGAGGTCATTAATAACAGTCAGTACACTCTTTCTCATGATGTTATATTTTTGCCGACCTTTCTTCCTATCTAGATTTGAATCCCGTGTGGGATCAGTTTGTTTACATTCCTGGTACGACTGTTGATTCGGGATTTGTCCGGGTTTGAATCTAATCATTTAATAGTGCACTCGCTCAAGGAAACGCTGCTATTGGAATGTATGGATTACCAACATCTGACCAAAGTGCGCATTCGTTTGTGGCCCTAGTATCAGTCACTAACGTACCTCCATTAGGATCGCTCGCTCGGCTCTGTAGAACTACGTGTCGACGGACTGGCCCAAGAACATGACGATGTCCAGTACCCCTACAAGTCCACAGGTATTAAGAATGCCGCTGACCCTCTTCGGCTCGATAAAGGCAATTCTTACAAGGGCACCTTGCACTATAGAGCCGAGTTTGTACCCGCGCTCAAACTAAAAGGTGGTGTGAAATTCAACGAGATTGACTCGGGAGAGCTTCGTGGACATAAGTCTCGGTCGGCCACTACGGACAGTGGCTCTTCCATTAGCGAGGCGAGTCTTCAAGACGAGGATGGTCAAGAAGTTCCTGCGGGTATCACAATCAAGTCGAAAGGGCACACCAAAGGAGCGAAGTCGACAGATACGACTGCTACTTCCGGCACTGTCGCTACTACCGGGACCGTTAGTACTGCTGGTACTGCTGGTACGGCGCAGACACAAGAGCCTGCTGATGAAGGAATAGAGATGACTCATGACGAGCTCCTGGCCCAACGTAAGTTCAGTTGCTCTGTTCATAATCACCCATGCTTAGTACCCGTCCATTAGAATCTGGCGTCATTGTTTTCAACGCTATATCCGGCAATTTGGCAAAGAAAGCCCGTCTGGAAGTATTACTTGATGATGGGTATTGGCCTTGCTTTAGCACTGTTCGAGCTCGAAGCGTCAAGGCACAGTGGTCCTATGTTGGCGAAGGTTTCATCAAGGAACTCGATTTTGGTCAAGTTTGGTTGAGGCTGAATGAGGCTGATGATGGTGAAAAGGATGACATCATTGCTGAGTGGAAAGGCGACGCCAAAAAATTCCTGCAGTCGACCTTGGTACGTCGGAGTTGCAGCGTCAGATTTTTTTTCGAGTGTCAAGTCTGACTGCCACTTTCTTCCGTTCATAGGAAGGTCCTCAAACGTTCACACTACAAGGTGTTGCTGACGATAGGCATACGTCTACTGCTACACTCGAAGCTCGCTATGTACCGGTACCGGTTCACCTCGAAGCTAGAGAGAGTATCAACAGTACGTTGTCTTTATACTTGCCGCCTGCTGTGGTCGTTCACAAATTTTTACAGATCAGGGCACTTTGAATGTCACGCTGCTTGATGGACGAGACATTCACGCTGTTGACCGGGGAGGTTTGTTATATTTCGTCGAAGCATTGGAGCTAGCTACTGACAGTGACTGTAGGAAAATCCGATCCATTTGCTGTGTTCAGCCTCAACGGACAAAAAGTCTTCAAGTCTCAAACGAGGAAGAAGACGCTTAACCCTGACTGGAATGAAGACTTTGCTGTCTCTGTGGTAGGATTCGTTTGTCAATGAGATATTTATACTTTTCTGACTCTATGTTCTTCAGCCTTCTCGTGTTGGTGCAGACTTCTCTATTGAAGTGTTTGATTGGAATCAGATTGAACAAGCCAAGAGCCTTGGGGCAGCGAGGATTGACCTTGCAGATATCGAGCCCTTCCAAGCGGCTGAACGCACACTCAATTTGGTTTCCCCAAAGCACGGAGAGAAGGGCCACGTCCGCGTTCGTTTGACATTCCGACCAGAGGTCATCGTCAAATCGCGCCAAAAGACTTCTACCTTCTCTACTGCCGGCAGGGCAATGACGCAAATTGGAGGCCTTCCGGTGCACGCTGGCAAGGGCGTCATCCATGGCGTCACGGGTGTATTCAGGAAGGGTGGCAAAGAAGATGAGGAAGTTCCGGAAGTACCTGCAGGCCAATCCTCACATCCGATTGGGGCTTCTGAAACGACTGCAGCGTCGGCCGGCTCTGTGTTCCCTACCTCTGATTTGTCGGATAGTCATTTGAGTTCTCATACTGGGGAGCCGGGCACACTCCGGGTTACTGTTTTGGCTGCCAAGGATTTATCCACAGGAGATGCTAAGCCTTATGCTACACTACGTCTGGGTGACAAGGAGTACAAAACTAAATATTCCGGGAAGACAGCGACTCCAGAGTGGTAAGACAGATACGTGTCATGTTGTATTTCTTTCTCTGAACTCTCTCCAGGAATGAATCATTCACATTCGCTGCGGGTCCATTTACTCCTAAAGCGTATGTGTGGATACATGACCACAAGACATTAGGAAAAGATAAACTACTGGGTGAAGGTGAAGTGGATGTAAGTCGTGTCCCTCGCCTTTTGTATGTAAATGTCTGACAGCCACTCCCTAGATCTGGCGACATATCCAGCCGGAAGGTGTCTCGTCAGCGGAAGTGCATGTAGAATTGACCAATGGATCAGGACTGCTTAGCCTTCGCTTTGAGTTTGATTCTTCCGTCAATCCGATTGGCCGACGCTCGTCTACATCGTCAGGGGAGCGCAATATGTCGACCATGTCTAGAACCATGTCGATAGCATCTCCATCACGGTTTAGTCTTCATAAACGCCGGCAAGAGCAGGACGAGTAGAATGTTTTTTTTTTCACTCTTTCCTTTTTTCTGCATGCTCCCTTACTATGCTACAAATAATTGGATCACGGATATTTTGCTTCGTGAAACAGTAATTTACAAAAGATTTGCTAGCTAGTTTGCAAATAACTCGGACCCATTTGCATGGACCTACTCTCATTGCTTTTCTTTCTTTCTTGCCTTTTTTTCTTGATTCTTACTCTGTAACAATTGTCTCGTGTATTATTGCTCTTCTTCTTCCAATTGAACTTCGAATATTCCTACTCAGTGTCTACTGAAGCGTATGATAGATAGATGTTCGCGCCCTGCTCGACGGGAAAGGACAATCTGCTCAAGCGAGTTGGCTGAAGAAACTTGGAGATAAAGTCTTGCCCACGTACAGAGCTTTGCAAACCATACTCTTCAGACATCCGTCGCTGTATCTCTGGTATGTTATTTTCCCTGACAGCAACGAGGTAGAATCGCCCTTGAGGAGATAGGAGTTGCTATGATTTATTGAGTCGCGGGAAGTGGCGAGGTATGAAGCTAGCTTACGTTCGCCATGCCCAGGAAACGATTTGTCACTTGCATACCATCCACTCCGCCAGCCCATGAACCTTCAATATCTCTGGTACTCTGTGCATCAGAAGCTTCTAAGGAAAGGGTGGGTACGTAGGGTGGATTGAAGAGGATGAGATCGATGGTATGGTTGAGCCGTGTGTGAAGAGGATGGGCAAAGGACGTGTGGATTGGGTCGAGAATGACCTTGTTTTTAGATCCTGTACGAAGCGTGCAGAGGCAAGCATGTGGATTGATATCGGTGCAGAGGTAGACTGTGGAAATGTGAGCTTGTTTTAGATCTGATAACAGAGTTTTCGTACGTGTTGATGAAGGGCCTAGGATGTTCGCGATAAAGGTGGAGACGCAACCAGATCCAGAGCTGTAKGCGCACACTTTGTTTTTCGAAAARGARGAGGCATGAAAACGCGTACCCTACTTCCAGACACGTCGAGACTTGCAGTTTGGCCAGCTCGTCGGCGTCTTGCTCCAACGCATCGAGCAGTAAAAARGTGTCCTCTGAGGAAATTCAACGGTGGGTGTATGAAAGGCTGAATTTCTGTGTACCTGCTGGTTCGTAGACATGGTTGTAGTCGGCAGACGTGAGATGRGACAGGTCTGGAGTTGGAATCATTGGCAAAGGTCGACGGAAATTCGGAAACGGAAGTCCGGATAATCGAGAGCGTGGGAAATTTCAAAATGTTGGGGATTTCAATTGTAAGGGGAAAACCCGGCTAAGCTCACTTCCACCATGTCTCAAGGTATATTGTCTCCTTTTTTCTTTTTTATTCTTCTAACTTTCTTTTCGTTCAGAAAAACCTGTGTCCATAGTTCCTCTTCTTTCAAGAGCTCTTCATAGAATTCGTACGACTCCTCCGAGAATTATAGCTTCACCCCCAACTCGTGTGTATCCAATTTTTACCACCTTTTGTCCAATCTAATTTCTTAAACAGAACCTCGTCGAGCTGCTGTTGCAATCTTGATTCGCGTCGTTCCTCCTCCGCATGTTCAGCCATCGTCTTCCCCCGCTCAATTGACTCTTTCCGAGTTCTTTGAACTCGACTGGGTCAAGCACCCCAATGCCTCCCCTGAGATTCTTTTCTTGAGACGTGATGCACCTCTTCCAGAAGAGACTGCTCAATCTCAAGCTAGAATCCCAAAGGACGAAGCACATGTCGCGTTTCCAGGCGGCAAGACAGAACCTGACGATGAAGGTGGAATGTACACGGGTACGAGCCTCTCGCTTTACATACGTTCGTTTCGTTGACCCACCTATCTATTTTAGCTCTTCGACAGACCTGGGAGGAAATAGGTATTGACCTTGCCGAAAGGGATTACATCTGTATTGGCCAATTGGACGACCGTGAAATTACCACTTCCCTTGGGAAACGACTTCTCATGATTCTTTCGCCTTTTGTATTTCTTCAAATCACGCCAAATGCTCCCCCTCCTGACCCCATTCCATCTACTACTCTCTACTGGGTCCCTTTAGCATCCCTCGTATCCCCTCTTTCTCCTCCAAAGTGGTCAACTGTAACCGTGGACGCGGCATCCCGACTCGCGCCGAGACACTCTGTCGCTTTGAAGCTTCTTGTCCGTGTGTTGGTTGGCAGTATGGAGTTTCCCGCAATCGTGCTTGATCCGTCGTCGTCATCAGTACCCCCACAGTCGGATTCGGTTCGAGTCCTCAAGCTATGGGGTCTCTCCCTAGGCATGGCTCTTGACCTAATGTCATACATGATAATACCTACGCCCCCTACCAACCTTCAAGTTCAGCCTGATTCAAGACAGACGAGAGCTTCTTCACCTTTCTCACCTGTTATGCAGCTGCCGTACCACGATGGAAACCCAGAAGGACTGCGGGTGGAAGTCGTGGCACCGAGTTTGGCAAGTGTGTTCCCGAGGTTCTCTTACCCTGACGTCAATTTCTGGATTTGGTTCGTTCAGTTTTTTTTCGTTCTTGCATGTTCAGCGCCGTTGATGCTAGCGACAGGGTATTTGGCAAACGATATAGACAGGTCATGCGTGGATGGGAGGCTAGCGTGAGGTCTGGTGGTACGAATGATCGTAGGCAAGTAGTGGTTATTCTTCAATTCAAGACCAAGACTTACCTAAAAGGTACAGAATAAATTGGTCTGGTTCCGCATTGAGCACTTTTTACGCTGCGATTCGTAAGGCCCTTGTGGTGGTCATTGTGGCTCGTGCCTTGGGCATCATATTTGGTCTCGCTTTTGCCGGATGGTGGATATTCTTTTCATGAATAAGTCACGCTGCACACGCCTTTTTAGAGTTGAAGGATCAGAACATTCGCTATTGATCAGGGACCTTGATCTTTTCTTGTACATTATGGGACTCTCATCGCGTTAGGCGAACTCACGATTACGATTATCTTTATTTCCTTCAATAAACGATTGTGGGCACGATTCCTATGGCTCGATAGATTCGTCAAAGATAATCTCAGGTACAGCAGTCTGAGGCTTAGTAGTTCTACATGCTGGCTTGGGGCCTAAAAGCAAGACCCACCCTTCTTTATTCGGATTCGGTGCCAGCCCTCTAAAGTAGGTATTCGGACCCAAAACATCTACTCTCCTCAGGAACTCGTCACCTTCACTAACCTTGGGTCTCTCGTGATACGCCCTCTTCGTCTCTTCTTGAACCTCAACTGACCAGCTCTCAAACTCCCCGTTCGTCACGTACTGCTGGAAACTACGAAAGATACCGTCAAAGATATCGTCACAAATAATTCCATCCCGGTTTTCAACCATGATCGGCCATTGGTTGTTGTGCACGACGTCCCAATCAGACTCAAACGCAAGCCCGTTGATGTACATGTGCGTGAGGAATGGCCAGGTGGCTGGTTGGTGCAGGTCGGCGTCGGAGACGAAGATCAGTTCGCCGTCGTCAGTGTTGTAGAACACGCAACTGGTAGGGGTGGTGAGGTTATAGTAAATGGGTGTTATACCTGGCCAACGGGTATTGGGGGAGCGGTTTTGAACGAGGAAGGGATTGAGCTGGACTTCCCAGGGAAACGGGAGGGGGTCTCGTGGGTTGTGACGTTTCCAGAGGGTGGGCTTGGATGGAAGTGCGGGATTTTTCTGGCCCTTGATCCATCGTTCCGGATGTAGCTCGCCATCTGAACTAGAAAAGAGAGTTAGTGGAGTCAAGGGTATAAAATGAGATGACCATGTGGGGGTTGCCAGAAAACCTTTTCAGATGCGAGAACATGAGGTTCTGATCGAGCTCGACTGTGAGCTCGGGCTTTGGCGCTGTGTGAACATCATGATTAGCATGAGGCGATTCAATTATGATAGTTTGACTCACAAAGGTTGCATACAGACACGCCATTGATCGTTGGATAAGCGTAGTATCCCCAGGCTTTCCATTCTGAAAGGGGTATAGGGGGCGACATGGGTTGTGGCGGATCGAGCTCTGCAGGGTCGAATTGCTCGATCTCTAGCTTCAGAACTTGGTATTCTCCTAACCCTAGGTGAAGAGACAAGAAGAGAGATAGCAAGACCAAGTGTGGCGCAGAGCACAATCTCCAGTAAGTACCCAGAAACACAACAGAGATTTCCACATGAACGCTGTTAGGATTATGTGTTATGAGAGACTTACGCAATAGTTTCTTGACATAACGAAACAAGGAGATATGAGTTAGCTTCCGACTCTCAGCTTGCGCGTCGGAGTTCCTGCGTAGCCGAAACTTGATAACCTTCTTAGACCGGCGCACGCGCGTTGTTGTCGATGACGCTCCAGAAGAATGGGAGTGTTTCGTTGACGAGGAAGGGCTATTGGCACCAGCGAGCTGGGGAAGCGAAGTTGGCGGAGAAATTGGGGAAGGCACCCAAGGGGTGGAAAGATCGTTTATGCATCGGTAATGGAAACCGTGTTGAACGTATTCATCGGTGAGCTGACCTGGCATGTTGAGATTGGGGTTCGAAGGAGGCAGAGGCTAGCGACGAGGCCTCTTAAACTGAACATGCATCTAACATGTGTTCATGGTAAATATTTATGGTTATGGGCGACGGGAATCCGAGAAGATTTTGAAGCGCCTAATCAAAAGGATACAAGGGTTATTAAGGTTTCTAGGCTTTGCCAGTGCTGTCGGTTACCGCACCATCAGCATCTACAAATCACAGTGACAAGAACAAGGATGACTTGTTCTGACAAGAAAACTCGGAGCGATTTCATTTCGGCAAATTCCGCTGCCCTCAATGTTCAGTACTGTCAGTACAACATCCTATTCCTCCTATTAATATACAAAGAATGTATTCTTCACGACAGTGGCAACCCACAGACATCACAGTCTGTCTTTCCTAATTCGTTCTCAAAGGTGCAATGGGGACAGACCTTGACACCTGGTGTACCGGTACTCGAAGCACCAGCGCTAGCAGCCTCCTCGGCAGCAATCTGATCTAGGATTTCCTGAGGAATGTCTCCGTCCATGCCAGATGACGATGTAGGTCCAGAAGGTCGTGCTACCAGCCAATCAAGAGTTAGCGAGGTGGGAATTAAACGCAGATGTAATTGCACAACACTCACGAGCGCTTTCTCTTGTGAATGTCATAAGGGTCTGCCAGCCATCCGTAGCTAGTAGAGAGTCCAGCTGACTTGGATCTTGCATTAGTGTTGGTGAGGTCGCAGCCTTTATCAGTATTTTCATATCATCCTGGCGTTGCATTAATCAGTAAAATAGAGCAAGAGTAGGGTAGAATAAAGGCGACTCACAGGCGAGAAAAGCTGTGTTGTGTCTAAAAACGAGATTAAATGCCAGTCACTTAACCATTTGGCTAATTCAAAGGTCTTATGAGCCTCCCCGGGTTTCGCATGTCGGCTATCGGTGACGTTGGGAGCGTCTAAATTCGCCAACTGAGATAATACGCGCTCCACCGTCTGATCTTCCAGCCCAGGTCGGTTCTCTATGTAGAATTGTGTGGACTGGAACAAGGGCGAAGGGTTTTGAGGGAAACCGTGAGTGACCTGTCCAATATCTCATATAAGCAAGGGAAAGGCAAGGAGATTCATTCCACCTACATTCACCATCAAATATTCGACCGGGAAGGCAGGTTTAGCGCTTTTTTTGACTTCCAACCCATATTCGTTCTTGTAAGAGAAGAACACGTCTGGAACATATCTCGCAGACTCCTTGCTTCGATCCTCTTCCTTCACGCGCACAATACCTGGGTCAACACTGGCTTCAATCATATCTGCTTCCACCATGGCAGTAGCCTGCTCTGATACTTGATAAGCCGAAACATCTACCTGACCATCTTCCGTCGCAGTCAAGATCGCCGTGATCAAGCGCGACGAGAACTTTCCTGTGGGTGATGACTTCGATGCTGTCGGGTTCTCTGATTGCAGTTTTGCCGCAAAAATGGCTTCTAATGACGACATCAAGAAAGATCCTGGATGTCGTTTGTACACATTTTTCGTCCGATCTTCCTCGGTAGGATTCAAGTCAGTAAATATATACCCCACTACGGTCAGGGGCGTTGATCCTTGTGCGGCGAGAGCTCGAATCCGGGGTTCGTCTTCCCAAGGCAGACCAAGTGTAAGCCCATCAAGTTCACCTTCCTGAGGTGGTTCATGGATCGCTTCTACCACAGCTTTGATGCCCATTGGGACTTTTTCATAGGGCTCGTAGCGCCCGATTAGCCAGCCGAAGCGTTGCAAACCGGTCCTGCGCCACGCTTGTAAGAAGCGGTCGATGACCTCCATAGAGGCAATTTCCAAGTGATCTACCATCCGGAATGCCTGAGATTGGAGAGTGATAGCGGAAGGTTGGCACCCTGTACAGATCCCGGCTGGCCAGGCAGGGTGATTTCCGGTAGGACAAGGTACCTTCACCCGGTAATCAAGTGGATTGAGGGGAGGCAGAGCATTCGCGGAAGTAGAGGAGGAGGATGTAGGAGAGAGCTTCCGTAGGTAGGTGTGGTACGATAGATGTTTGATTCCATGTTCCTTGTGATAGGCAGCATCGTAGGGCTCCAAAGGCATACAGTAATCACACATTCCCTTCGGACCATGCTTACAGAATTGATTGTCTTTCTGACGGGAAATCTTTCCATCTCTCGAGCGCCAGTAGGAATCAACGGAATCTTCTTGCACCAGTTCCCATGGACGTTTAGCAGCATCTCCAGATGTCGATGGAGCGGATTGAGCGGAAGACGATTGCGATGCTACAGAAGAATTTGAGCCCTTGGGTTGGTATTGTATAAATAGCAGATCTCCGTGCCTAGTGCATAGTTAGATTAGGGTACAAAAAACCATATATAACACACACTTCAATCCCAGGCTTTGCAGAGACCGTCCCTTCAGTGTGGATAATCTTGTCTCGTTCCCTCGAGGCTGATTAGAGATCGTGAAGCTATCTTCATCAGGATCCACTGCTGTTTCCAGTATCTGCAGTATCCATCAGTAAAAACTTGCGCATAAATTATCGGCCAATGCACCTTCTGAAATAGTTCTATGATGTCTGCTGTAGGGGCAAGTTCGAAACGAAAGTTGCCATCTTTTGATCTTATTCTGACAAGCTAGAAACCGTTAAGTTTGAATACCTTGGATTAAAAAGAAGCTGCCACGTACCATAGTAGCAGTGAGTTGGAAGAGAGAAGAGGTATAAGCGCGAGTTGAGAACTTGACGCGAAAGAACGCGTAATGAGGTGCTGACATCAGCACTCCCACGTGGGATGATTTTTCACGTGATCCCTACAAAGCTGAACTGAACTGGCTCGCATGTTCAAATGTATATTTTCTCGATTTTTTTGAAGTGAAACTAGGCCTCTTGCTCGTAATGGATGTAATCAGATGGAATCTCACTCAGTAGTCATCAGGGCTGCGTGAGCATAAAGTGTATCTTAGATTTGCTGAATTCCGAATGCCGGCGCCTCTTTAATGAATGCCGGCTCGTGATAGGTTTGGTCAGAGCAAGGAATTCGGAATTCCCTCTGATCGCTCTCTCATCCACTGTTTATTACTCCATACATCTAAAATGTCGCTCGAGAACACTTTTTTAACGTTCTTCGAGCTTATACTAACTGCTCCTTAGGTTGGATGCTTCAGGTTTTAGTGCAAACTTCATACGAGCCGGCAATTCACGAGTTGCGTTATGAAATATGCAGCTGGCGCAATCTTTTGGAGAGATTGCGTGTCTCTATCTTCATCGTTCAGAATCAATTGATTTCTGCGCGCCTTGTGCATTCTGTTATGACACTCTGCTGGTCTTCTTTCGGTAATGCTCTCGTACCAGGACAATCTTGAGAACCCTCAAGAGTACGCTTCTGGCGCCAGCCAATTGGACTTAAATATTCAGTCCGAACTAGATCATTGGCAAAAGCTAATTTTCTCTTTCGATATGGACGAGAGGCACTCAGCCAATAATACTCAATCTCAGAATTCTGATACCTCCAATGAGCGTGGTAACCGTTCGCGCTCCCACTCTATCCAACAACAAGGCCCTGCCCCCACGACGGTAATCATTCAACTCACTCGTGTTACGAAGGTTGCTTAACTGATACTATTATTCTATTACAGCATGCGCAGACTAGTGTCCAGGACGCGGTCCTACTAGCTCAATTCGCAGCAGCAGCAGGGCTACCTGAGACTCAACCAGCGGCAATACATGACCCCTCTTATGCAGCCTTGCTTGCTCTTCTCAATGCTCAGAGGTCCCATCCAACATCATCCACTATTCAGTTAGGACCCCCTTCCGATCTAGCTCATCTGTATGATGTCTACGCGCAGGGCCATCTACAACCAACCCCCGGGAACATGAACTGGCCTATGCCTCCCAATAGCCAGCAACTGAATCAAATTTTTGGTTCACAGATGCATTTGCAGCACACCCAAGCTCCTATCTCGTCCAGTAATGTTCATGCGAGTACATCGACTACATCCTCTCCCTCTGCCGCGTTCCAGGCTCGTTCTTCTGCCTCTTCATCGTCGTCCCCAACTGCAATGGACGCGAATGACGCGGCGATTACGGAAGATAAGCGTCGGCGGAATACTGCTGCTTCTGGTGATCTTCATATTCTTATTGCGCAAGACTTGTGTCATCTAACATCACCCAAGCTCGCTTCAGGATAAAGAAGAAGCAGAGAAATCTGAATTTGGAGAGGACTGTTTCCGACCTTACAGGCAGAGCTGACGAACTTGAACGCGAGGCAGCTGATTTGCGACGAGAAAATGGCTGGCTGAAGGAGATTGTCATATTGAAAGGGAGCCGACTCGCTGGTCTCGATGTCTCACCTCATACTCTGTCCAAATTAACTGAAGGAAACAATTCGTTTTTGACGCCTAGCGCTGCAGGGCCCTCCGGGTCCACTGCTTCGTCGAGCCGGCCGCGCCAGGAATCCGAGCCTGAAGAGTCTGATTCCTCGGACGAGGAGTATAAGGAGGGAGGGGCTAGCAAAGCGTCGGGGAAGGGGAAGGGAAAGAAAAAATAGCATAATACCAGTATTCATCGTACTTTGTAGGATCGCATTATACTTACCCTTGTACTCCGTGTATCTTGTATAGGTTTTGCATGCACACGACTCGAGCAATGAACTACTAACCTCAGAATGTAATGACTTGGAGTCTTAGAATACAAACTCTACGTAAAGGCAATGCATATAAAGATCTCTTGATTCTCTGGACAGTCAGGATATGAACACGATAAACAAGGAGATCTGTTCAGTTTTCAAACTTGGCGCGAAGACTCGGAGCGTGTTGGGTGACTAAAAATGATGATGCAATACGCGACTCCTACTGTTATGTAACACATGCGTTACTAAGCCTCTGACCGTCACTATGTCTTTTGGACGACCACCCTCTATCAACTCAGGATTCAAAGTAACACCTCCGGATCGTGGTTCCTTCCCTCTCGACCACTATGGTCCGTATGAAGATCTCTGTCTCACCCTGACTTAACCAATTTTGCTACTTTCAGCCGAATGCAAGGAGCAAATGACGATTTACATGAACTGCTTGCGCAATAACTCCAGTACATCCAGTTCGTGTCGGGACTTGAGCAAGCAGTATCTTGATTGTCGGATGGAAAAGTGAGTTGTCAAGGCTTGTTTTCGACTGTATTGTAAACTGACGGCATGGTGATAGGGGATTAATGGAGCGGGATGATTGGAAGAATTTGGGGATGGCGAATGTGGGTAATAGCACAGAGGACAATACATCTACGAAACCGTTGAACACTTCAAGTAAAACTTGAAATTTGTGAAACACATTCACTTTCGCTTCCGGTATGCAACGGTATATCGTCTCAAAAAGGAAATAAGCAAAGGAACGGTACGCAGGGGAATTTTAGTTACATAGCACGTTCGTGGGTAAGGCATGAAACAGTTTTGGAGAGAATTGCTATGTTCCATCACACGATACATGATAAACGTTCGTTTGCGTTACTCAGACGTTCATCGCGCATTTATAGACTATCAAGGATTCCCCGATGCTCCAAGAACTATCTCATCCTATCCTTTCACGCCCACATATCTAGCCAGGTATATGTTTTTCAGCTTTTTCTTTCCGATACTACTCGCTCCTATTGTGTCCTGCACACCCGGCCAAATTCCTTTGGGGCGTACTCGTTCTCGTTATTTTGATGTTCAGGTACTTTGGTGAATTTTTTCCGAGGTTCTAGAATGGCGTTTTGACAATACTTCAAAGGCGCATCGTGGAGGAAGAGGGAATACTGTCGAGAGCGTCCTACCGGCATTTGCATGGTAATTTGCCTCCAGTTGCGCCCTTGTAAATCATCTATATGTCACCTAGGGGTCTGATCGACGGCTCGACTACCCTTGAGCTGGACAACGGCCTTACCAAGGCAAGCGCCGCTCTGGTTTAGTTTTGGTCGCAACTCTGACTTTCTGACTTTGAAGGACGGAGTCGTCGTAGTTTGGGTACGTTGTTTCACTCGGTGATTCGCACATGTTAGTAATTTTCTACATTGATAGCACGATGAAAATATCGTCGCGGAAAAATGCCAGGACACCGCCCCGGCGTTTGAGAATGATCCCGACTATCCCTACGTTGGCAAATTCATCGCAAATCTCACCCTGGCACAGCTCAAGACCTTGGACTGTGGTTCGAAACGGCAAATAAATTTCCGTGCGTAACGGCGTGCCTGCATCCTGTTTTGTTTCTTGGTCCGATTGTATCTCATAGCTCTACAAACAACCTACCCCGGGACGAAAATATCTACCTTGAGAGAGGTTTTCGCCTTTGCGGATTGCGCGGATCCTGAGCACAAAATACAATGGAACATCGAGTCCAAGGTCAACCCGGCACATACAAATCAAACGCGTAGCCCAAAAGATTTCGTCCAGAAACAACATGAAATCTTTGTTGAAAGCCCATATCGTTATTCGATCACCGTGAGTGTCCTCACGGACTTCTTGGTGGTAAGTTGGTTACTGAAGAATTATTTGCAGTATCAAAGCTTTGACTGGAGGACAATAATTGCCATGAAAGTCGGTGCACGTTGATCTACACCCTACACTAGCCATGCTTAGCATATTTCTAGGCTCTTGATCGTAGCATCCTCACCTCCGCTCTTATCGATATGTAAGTAAACTTGGAATCCTATGCTCAAGTGACTTGAGTCGACCTGCTTCTCCAGGGAGACCGCGGTGATGCCCGACAATAGCACGTCACCATGGCTTGCGGGGCTTCGCCTTGACTCCTTTGAAGGCGATACACTCGACATACAGGTTGCCAATGCAGCGAATGCAATAGATGCAGATATACTCTCACCTGCAGACGTAGCTTCTGAGGATGTGCTCGATCCATCTTTGCCGGAATATGTCCCTTTCACCACCAAGGCCATGATCGACAGGTCCCATGAGTTAGGTCGTTTGGTCAAACCGTGGACGGTATGTGTCCGACTTCGTTCTTTCCTATACTGGAAGCTCATGCTAACTAACCTTAAAGGTGAATCGTTTAAGTATAGCAGAGCAACTCTTGGATTGGAATGTGGATGGAATCATCACAGATTATCCGAACATGATGCGAAGACTCGTTCAGCAGCGGAATTACCCAGTGGCGCCTAAATATCCTAAGAAGAGGGTTTTGGAATGTCTAAATCAGCATTTAGAGACTGTGTAAAAACAACTATTTATTGTACATGGAGTAATTTATAGATTTAGATTGTCGTTTTGTAGAAACTTAATACTACTAGCATGAGAAACACCAAAACTATGCTAGCAGCTCAGCATGACCTTTGTCTCAGAGTGATTATGATGTAGATATCTGGTAGAATGGCGGCTACTGGCCTAGACGATAGAAGGTGAATTTGCCAGCTTTGACGCGTTGACACGTGAGTGTCAGCAGGTGTTAGGCTGCTCTGACCGGTAGCTTTGTGTGCCAGGTACCTACGACCTACGTTCCGCTTTTCTACAGCCAAAAAGCTGCTCAGCAATACTTGGTCTGGTCGTCACAATGAGCTCTTCACAAATTCAGGCACTTCTCGCACCCCCCGACATACAACAGGCGAATCAAAGCACAATATTATATCTGAACTCCAAGTTTCCTTCGTTTGATGAGCTGGAGGATCTCGATGCAGAGCTTGCTCAGGCAGAGAAAGAGGATGCTGAATTGGCTTCGAATGTGCGTACATCTCTCCACGACATCACCTCCAGTGTTTTCATTATACGTGTCGTAGCTCAGCTAGTCACGTCGAAATCTGCCCTAGACTCTTTAATTGCAGACACCCGAGAATCGGCGCAGCTTCAAGTACAAACGGCGCAAGAGCTTTCTCTTCTACGACATTCACTCACAGATGAACTTTTCGATTTGACGCAAGGGCTTGTGTCGTCTGCTTCAAGCGAACCTGGGAGCTCAACTCTGCTTGAAGATATTGAAACTTTGCACCGAAATCTTAGCGAATTGCAGAGCATTAAGGGCTATGTACAAGTGATAGAACATGCGTTGAAACTCAGGTGTGTACTTACCCGCTCTACTCATTATTGAAAGCTAACAGAAGCCTGTAGCGAATCGGCAGTACAACAAATCGAGTCCCTTGCCCCTTCTGCAACAATAACACTTGCTTCTGTGAAGAGTTTTCAAGAATTGCAAGCATTTGCTGCGAAGACGTCTGAAGCATGTTCTACTGTGGAAGATGGCGCAGGACCGCAGACTCTGCATCTAGTGACGTTCTTACAGAGCATTCGCGATAAGACGTGGGTAGATGTGAAGAAGTGTCTTTCAGCGTAGGTTGAGTGCTCTATCGGTTTGACCTTGAGCTGAATTTTGTTCAGGCCACTATTAACAGCTGCCGAACAGCTTCGTTGGCCTATGGCAGTGGATTACGCATCTGCCCATGCAAATGATAGGGCATCGTTTGAAAAATCATTCCTTCGCCTGCTGGAGCTTCAAAGAATGTTTGTTGTTTGTCATAGCTATGTTATCTGTCAATCCGTCTCATGGCTATTTTCAGTGGTGAAAAGATTAAGGCGACTGCTCCCGACGCACGAACTGAGAAGGATGGTTTATACCCCATAGAAGCGCTGGTACAACCAGTTGCCCTGCGCTTCAAGTACCATTTCGAGGGTACACGACAAACAAACAGGCCAGATAAAGTATGTGTCCTACACGTCCCTACCTCGATGCTGCTAATACTGTGTCTGTTAGCCCGAGTGGTACTTCACGCATATCTTGAATGTCGCTCATGACCACCGCCCGTTCATGGATTCGATTGTGCAACAATTGCTCACGTCTGCTGGCTACGGCACTGTCAATGCTTGGGTATGATCATTTATATCTTTTTCTCGGTCTATATATGTGTCTGAACTTTCCAATAGCGCGAGTTCACTCGCTTACTTCTTCCCCTGCTCTCGAACAAACTACGACGAACTGTTCCTTCTTTGCTTCCGCATCCCTCTTTGCTGGCTCACACAATCTATCAAGCATTATCGTTTGATGCCGCTCTCACCGAAGAAGGGTTCGAGCTATCGGGTACCTCGGTGACTGACATTGATAAGGCCGAAAAGTGGCCTGGTATCAGTGAAATAATACTGGAAGAGAAGGATTGGTTCAATGCATGGTTGGATGGGGAGAGAAGATGTCAGTGCCTTTGGTTTTCGCTCTATTTAGGTCGCTGATTCTTAACAAAATTCATACGAATTTTGCAGTCGCCGAAAATCAGTATCACGACATTATCAGTGCCTCAGATGCATGGCAGATAGCTGACGACGAGACAGAGGAAGATGCAAATGTTAGTCGTGAATTGAAGACTACTAATTCTGCACGCAAGGTCAAGGCACTCATGGAACAAGTCACTGGTGGGTCTTGTCTTCACCACATCGTGGCAATGCTTGTTCTAAATAATTTCCTCAGACCGGTATTCACCTCTACCTAGCTTCACACATCGTCTACGTTTCCTCATTTCAATTCAACTGCCCATTCTGGAGCCTTATCATAGTCGGATATCGTCGTCCCTCGATGCTTACGAGACACTGTCCTCTGCTTTGGTTCGTGCGGTACCGGGCGCATTAGGCGTGAGCCTAGGTTCCAAAGAAGACTCAAGTGTCAATGTAGACACCCGCCGGCTGACTTCGGGTGTGGAAGGCGTTCAGAGACTCTGCAAAGCCCTTCTTAGCTCAAAGTACATTGAAGCGGCTTTGGAAGGATGGGGAGAGGAGCTGGTAAGTCGATCTCTAGTCATGGCGTGGGGTTGACTTTGACTGATCATTGCTCGGGCAGTATTTCTTGGAGCTTTGGACGGAGATCAACCAGCGGGCCCCACTTCGCGCTCTTGCGCAGGCCAATTCCGCTCTTCCGACACCACAATCCCATAACGCCGACGGTTCTCAAGGCACAATATTTGATAATTTAGTCGCCCAGTATCGGAAGATCACTGGTCGTGCAGAAGATATCATTGTTCAGCAAGTATGCGCTGAAATTGAAAACGGCCTAAAAGCCCACTTAGCTGCTACCACCTCGTAAGTATTTTTCATGGTGTTGTTTTATCCTGGCTTAGCAATTCATACAGCCCCAATTTGAATTCAATGGCGGACGACGAGATATCTTTATCTCAGACTCTTCTAGCGCCCATAGCCTTATTATCTACCCATTTGACTTACCTCAAGGTCACTCTTCCTCAAAATATTCTAACTCTACTGTACCGGCGTATTGCGTCTCGCCTTGGAGAGTATCTTCTGCAAAGACAGATATTGTACCGCGGGAACATCACCTCGCAAGAAGGTAAAGCCATACGTGCGGAGTGCGAGTTGTGGGTAGAGACTTGCCATGCCGGTCTTGGACCAGCCCTAGGCGGCGGTCGGAACCGAGTGGAAGCCCCATGGCTCAAGTTGCTGCAAGCTGGAAGGCTAGTTGGCGCTGAAGGGGAAATCAGGAATCTAGTCATCGAGGCTACGTTCAGTACAAAAGACGAGGTCCAATGGGAAGCTGCAATGGTAGATACCACAGGACTGAGTGAGTTGAGTCGGGAAGAAGTTGGAAGGATTTTACGTCGACGTGATGCACCTTAACTTGGTGTAGGCACGGCGCAGTCACAGTGCTTGTGGTAATATTCTATTATAGGGTATAAAATACAGCCATGATGCAAGTACAACAGTAATGGAAAGCAAGCAGCACACATAAAATACACGGAAACCATACTTCTTTCAGAGCTTATACACGATGCCTTCACTAAACATGAGCTCATTGTCTTGGTCCATTGATTGTAAAGCTTCAGTCGCTTCTGCAGTGCCAAATAGGTCGTCACTTGATAAGCCTGCATTCACAAGAGGGAGCAACTCTGCCAAGAGCATGTGTTCTTGGTCTTGCGCCTGCGTAGCGAAGACCTGAGCTAGTTTCGTGCGGAATAATCGGAACCTGCGTGAGGTTAAATAGGAGTTATGAACAGACATCAAACATCTCAACACACCTTCTGGCTTTCGTATCGTCAACGGATTCTGCAGCAGGAGCGGGATCATCGACAGCCATGTCCACGTCCTGACTCTCATCTCCCCATATAGGGTCCTCGGTGCCATGAGGCACTGTCGCCTTGGCGGCCACTGGCTGAGCAGGAGGGAGACTCATCCTCTCTGATGGGGCATTCTCGTCTTCACTCTCATCCTCTGACTCCTCTTCGGTCTCTTCGTCATCTGCTGACCCTTTGCGGACCGCACCACCATGGTTCAACTTTCTCTTTTTGCGGCGCTGTCGCTTCTGGACTTCCTGGAACAAAGCGTACCGCATGATGGATTCAGCTTCCCTTGCATCACCTTCCTCGACTTTGGACGACAGACGCGCTTTGGCGTGAGCAGTAGCAAGACGAATCAAAGTCTCGAGTGTACGAGCAGTCAAAGGAGAAGTCTGGTGTCCGGTAAAGGTGTTTGTCAGACCACATTTTGTACGCAAAGAGGCAGTCTAGCACATACCTTCCTGCGATTCGCTTCCATGTCCGCGTTTCGGAAACCGGCATAAACTTGCACGATATAGTCTGCAGCGCCTTTCGTCAATACCGGTGCTGGTTTGCTTTTGGCGTATTGAATGTACTTCTTGATAAAAGCAATGCTTAGGACTTCTTTCTTCTTCTTCGCCGATTTGCTCCGTGTCTGCCGACCAGAAGTCGAACCAACCCCTACATGGAGTAGAGGATCATACTTCTCGAAAGGGCTCGCGTTGGCCTCGGATTCATTGGAAGGAACGCCTGGCCCGTCGACAGCGAGAGGTTGGGATAAAATGTCGTGGGAGGGTGTGCCTTCTTCAACGCCTGGTGGAAGATAGCGATGCATCCTCAGAACATGATCTGCGATCTGCCTGTCACGCTCCTCTTCTACGCTGTCGGTAACTATGAACAATAAGTCAAAACGAGAGAGAAGGGAATCTGGGAGTGCGATGTTTTTGTGCGGGTCTTTGGTTAGGTCGTACTATCCATAGATCCCGCGTCAGTATAGGTTAAATTATAAACTAGTTGTGAAGACATGCTTACCTGACCATAGATAGGGTTCGCAGCGGCCACGACGCTACATCGGGCGTTTAAACTCGTATGTATACCAGCCTTTGCGATGGTGACCGTTTGCTGTTCCATGACCTCATGAATAGCGACTCTGTCAATGTCTGACATTTTGTCGAATTCATCAATGCACACAACACCGCGATCGGCCAACACCATGGCACCCGCTTCAAGCCGTCTCTCGCCCGTCTCTTTGTCTGTAGTAACTGCAGCGGTAAGACCCACACCCGAACTTCCTCTTCCGGTTGTAGCAATCGCCAATGGAGCCGTACCCAGAACGAAGCGCAAAAGTTGCGACTTTGCGGTAGATGGATCACCAACCATGAGCAGATTTATATCTCCACGGATATGCGTTCCGTTTGGAAGATTCTTCTCGGCACCTCCTAGAAGAAGGAGAAGAATAGCACGTTTGATATTTTCATGACCATAGATTGAGGGTGCAAGAGATTCTGAGAGGAGATTAAAGATGTTGGACTTCTTGGAGAGTTGATTTATCTGTCGAATATCGGTATCGGTGAGGGGTGTTTGAGCAATACCGCCGCCTATTTTAGACGACAAAAGGTTAATATTATTTGCAATGATGAGAGACCTATTTGCGCGCAAGCAACGAGTGAGTCTTAAAGAAGTGGAAAAAGCAAAAGACGCACTTAAAAGCTCCGCTACTCCCACCTCCAACACTGCGGTAGATGCCCACTAGCTGGATACGATCACCGGGTTTACATCTATCCACAAGGTCACCGTCCAGAATAACATCCGTACTACGAGGAAGTTGTCCCGGAGGAGAACGCTCTGGCATTTCTTGGATACTAATTCTCTGATGATCCTGAAACTGGCAGAATCCATATTCGATTTGAAGCTGGTGGCCTTCTTCATCCGTTTGTGGTAGAATAGAGGTGGTTGGTGGTGTATGAGTATTGGTAGAAGTCGCGTCGTGGTATTCCCGCTGAAGAAATTGTCGCGTCTCGGGACAATAGTGCATTGACATCACCATCTTGGGACGCACGAGCGAGCAACGCGTCACAATGCCCTCTAGTGAGATCAATTTACCCAGCTGAGCTGAGTTCAACGTTCGCGGGCTAACGTGATGATCTCCAAACGAACCACTAAGGCCAATTTTGTAAGTCTTGTTCGTGGTGTCATATTTTTCGACCCCAATGCGAGCAATGACTTCTTGCAAAGCTTCTTCAAAAGAAGGCAAGAAATCGATAGGTTTTTTCAAAAGACCGTCAGCGTATTCACGATTCTGGTCGCGAAGGTCGTCGATATTCACGATGAGACGTGTCTGGTCCATTCGAAGCATTCGTGCAATATCATCTTTGTAGTTGTATAAGTCGGAATCGGAGTCGAGAAATTCGGTGAAGATACGCTTCCGGTCGCGCTCTTGCACAGCCTGCTCGCTGGCGGGATCGTTAGACATGGTAGATGAAGAATGAAAGCAGTCCGTAACGCGACGCGTCTGTCACGTAGGACATGTTTCTCACGCCACACTCAGTAACGTGTCACGGACCTCCAATCTTCAGCTCAGTTTGGACCACTGCCAGTGACTGTAGTCTCCCCTAGGCAACTCTGAGCTACGGCGAGTCTTTTGCAATGACTGTATCTTTCTATACTCTAGCGAGCGCCCTGTCGTTCACCAAAATCACATACAGATGTCGTATTCCATCCAACTGGCCGCCCTTTAAATTTAATATTCAATAATTCAAACTTCGAATAAGTACAGTCTGAGATTTCGCGCAGATACAGGAACATAATAACAAAAAAGTTCAAGCTCCAACGACCAAACAACCCAACAAATCAAAAGGAATTCGTGCGCATTTAAACTCGAGGATGGTCTATAGGTTCAACAACTTAACTGCTGGATGCCAGATCAGGAGTTATTGCAAAATCTTCTGTCGTCATCGCGTAAGTACTCACAAGCTGAGAGAATCCTTTTTACCCTTTTCCTCTGCTCGTTACCAATCCGCAGGACCACTCTTCTGACGCTTAATCTCGTTCGCCGCCCGTGCGTTGATCTCAACATTTTCAGAAGTCTGATGAAGTCAAAAAGACCGAACGGTTGAGATACAATTTGGGCAAGGAACAGATGGTGGTGAGTACTTACAGGCAAGGCAGCTGCCGATGCCACGAAAAAGACGGTGAACAGTGCAAGGTAGTAGGTGAGCTGCATTGCGAACTTGGATTGTGGTTAGCAGAAGGGGAGATAGCGCACTGCTCAAGGCTTTTATGGCCGGAAATCATTCTGATTTAATCCTGATTTAATACAGTGCTGAGCACCTGAGAAGATTGTGCCTTGTATCGTTCCGTATCATCGGTACTATTTAAATCTCTGCTTTCCTCGTGGCTCTTTTCTTGCCCACATGTAGGCACATTTTCCCCTTATTTCCCAGTGTCCCACTACTCTCACATACAAGAATGGAAACAGAGGTTATCTTCATATCACTTATCCTGTTGGCTGGGCTTCACTTACAATTTTAAGCCTGGGCAATGTTTGAAGGTGAGCCGGACGAAGCAGTAGGGGTTGATTTTATCATCTTCAGATCAATAGGTTGCACTAAGAGGGGCAGTAAACTTTTGCTATACATAGATGGCTCTGCACACTCGTAGGTCCAAGCAAGTGGTCACTAGAAAATGTGTATATTGCTAGCACTTTGCCGAGTTTTGCCATCACTCTGACACTCAAGGTCTTAGAAGATAATACTTATATGACGGAACTGAGTGAGCGTTACTCCAGTGGCATCTCAGGAACACTCCTGTCAGCCTCCTGACTGCCTATCAGATGCGACAGAATAATGCAACACATTCTGATCCATTTGTTAGCATTTGTCGGTGAGCTGCCTTGCTGAGCTTTAAACTTAAAGGCAAGTAATTTTAAGTCTCCGGAGCATAAATGGGAACAGACGCTGAGATGTCACAATAGAATTACAATCTTAGCATTGTATGGATGCGAATGTACACACAGTCAATCCTGGGTAACCGCATAATATTTGAGTGTGAGATGAGACATGAAAAGAAATAGAAACGTACCCAAAGTTTTATGAGACCATCCCATGATGCCGTAACCACTTTCGACTGATAAAAATACAATCAAAGATATGCAAAACGCCAAAGAGGAATATACTTACGGTCTCGTGTGGTAGCCACTCATGAGCAATGACAACTTTTGAGTGTGCCTTCAGCCTCGACTTTATCCGTCCTGTTTTCCAATCCCAAAAGACGACATTTCCTTCCCCATCGCCACTACTTATCCATTTTCCGTCTGGTGAAAATCCGACCTGGCATGCGTATCCAGCAACGGAGTGCCCAGCAAACCGCTTCTTACGGTTTTGGCGGAAATTATCTGTACTATAGACTAGTATCTGGTTATCAAGTGACTGAGCGGCAAAGTATCGTTCTATAAATTGCGTTAGTCATGCAAAATATTGACCGGTGAAATGGCATACTTGAAGGATGAAGGGTGACGGCCGGCATTGAATGCATGTGAGGCTCTGCTATGTACTTGATGACCACGGGGATGTCGAAGTCCCAAGCTCTGATTGTCTTGTCGTCCGAAGTCGTGACGAACCTCCGGTTCTCGTCCACAAAGGTAATAGTGTTCACAGGCCCCAAATGTTGGTCGTACTCCTGTGTTATATCCCCAGAATTCATGTCATACTGATGTGATGGTGCGTAAGAAGGATAATTTCTATGTATGACACAACGAAAAACCTACTTGGATAATCTTCTTGTCGGACATACCAGCAAGGAAAATATGCTGTTTATCTTGATCGGGATGGAATCGTACAACGTACGGAATCTTTCCGTTTCCAAATCGTTTCAAGCATTGGCCAGTCTCGGTATCCCACAGCTTGATTGAGCGATCATAGCTGCAAGAGAGAAACTGGCGCCCATCATTAGAGAAAGTTACATCCTTTACGGCCTTGACATGTCCATGGAAAGTTCGCAAGCAATTCCCGTGCGTATAAACATCCCAGAGCTAAAAAGGACCGAGAGCGTTTGGTCAAAACCTTCCCACCGGTGAGTACACTTCATAGACATACCTTGATTTTGGTATCCATGGAGCCACTGAGCATTAAGTGGCCTGTTTCTGGAAATAGGCGAAYGACAGACACACCCTGGGTGTGACCAGTCCARGTATGTATGCAGACCTTGGGTATGAAACAATCTTGCGACCCAGCTTCGGCAAGGAGACTCGGTGCTTCCGCGACAGGAGGCGACATATATGTGCGTCCTTGGTAATCTGTCATAGATTTTCCGTGGAACACAGAAGTTTCTTGGCCATGAGCACCACGCTTGGGTTTGGCCTTCCTCGTCACAACTGGTTCCTCTTCCTCCTCTTCGTCTTCCTCCTCCTCCTCCTCGCCTCCTTCGACTACGCCCGTGAGAAAATGGTTCTCGGGCTCCTCGCCGGTCCATGAAGCCCAAGGGCCAACGTATGCGCCCTCACCCTCAACCACCTCAAGATCACCTTTCTGCTTCCGTTTCCGCTTCAATTCCTTCCTCTGGCTCCTACTCGCACGCAGAGTGTCAATGGTTGCGAATCCATTCGCCTGAGCATTGTCCGGAGAACCGACAACGGAAGGGGCACTGGGATCAATTGAAGGATTTGCGGAATACCCGAGGATCGAGTGGGTAAGATGTTGAGAACGGAAGGCGTGCTCCGTCATTGATTGTTCTTCGACATGACCAGCAAGAGCGTTCTGATTCAAAAAACGCTTTCTGTCGCCAAATGGATTCTCCGGTCCCTGTAAGGGTAGCATCATGTCATTATAAGAAATATTGACGTTCATTTGAGTGTCAGTCGGTCGAGTAACTAAAGATGTTTGATGTAAGGGATCCTGATTCAGAAAATCAGACTTTTCAAGCACGAAGGAATAGAGACTTGACATACCTCCGACAAAACGTCGGGAGCAGCTTTTGGGGCAACAGACGCCAAGGGAACTTCTTCAACCCGAGCTTTCTTTGCGGTTGGAAGAGAGGATATACTGAAGAAATCCCCATTGTTAACATTCTCGTCTTCATCCGACGAGTAACCTTGAACGAGCGGCATGGTGGGTTAAGACAGAAGAAGCCAAACGCGTCTCTGCAGTGGTCTGTTTCAACTTTCAAGTTAACAGTTCGAGCATGACGCATGTGACAAATGTGTGACTATCTGTGACTCGATGTGACTCGATGTGACTGACTGATAGCTGTAAATCTGAGCTCTGCTTGACGGACCGAGCGCCGTCGTTTCACGTCTTGTCATGATCTTGGAGTTCAATGGGAGAGAAAGCTGTCAGTCGACCTTGGTCTCGAGCAGAGGACGATTTACTCAGACGAGCCGTGGATAAGCATGGCATCCAGGATAACTGGAAAGCTGTTGCTCTTGAAGTCCCAGGTCGAAATAACAAAGCTTGTCGTAAGGTGTGTGCATTATAATATTCTGGTATCATGCAGGTGTCTGACTCTAATGGATTAGAGATGGCTTCACTCTCTCTCTCCAAGTATCAAGAAGTCAGCGTGGACTGCTGAAGAAGATCATTTGCTAGTCGCTTTGTATAACAGCCACGGGCCCAAGTGGTCATACATCGCTCGGCAAATCGAAGGAAGGACGGACGATGCCTGTTCCAAACGTTATAACGAAGCGCTCGATCCGTCTCTAAACAAAGCCGAATGGACTGCCGAGGAAGATGGGAGGTTAATACAGGCGTATGCGGAAATTGGAGGCAAATGGAAAGATATTGGCCAACGCCTACAGCGCAGTGGTTTAGGGTGTCGAAACAGGTAACTCACAGTAAATGAAAGCATGCATACTTTTTCAAGCCGTTATTTTCAGATGGAAGCTTTTGGAGCGCAAGGGTATGATACCACGTCCAGATTCACCAAACAGGAGTGGCGAGGACCATGCACCGCCCCGACCTTCGGGACTGCCAACTGACTCTCCGTTTCCGTATTACCCACCTGAATCATATCACTTACTCTCTCAAGAAGAAATCTCGAGCTCGAGCGTTTTTCGAGAGCCGACTCCTGAGATTCCGGCTGAACTACCTACCCCTCCACCCTTTCAATTTTCTTCATCATCCTTGAGCGCAGCACTATTTGATCCTCCACGGATATCCCGGTCTCTCACTCATCTAGAGGACTCGCAGACAGATCTTTCGTTCAGGCTCAATCATACCCCGCTCTCTTCCTCCTCTCCCTCCCCATCCTCCTTTGCTTCACAGCTTACAGAAGACTTCATGTCGCAGGTCGACAGCACAGTGATCGATTCCTCACTGCGAGAGAGGAATGACATGCCTACCCTTTATTCCCTCGACGGCGGTGCACTCGTGTCCCATGAATTTAGCATTTGCGCTTCTGGTCCCTCTCGACTGGAACAATCCTCGGCATCTCAGATTGAAACTTACAAATCGCCTCATATCGATGCAATGGAAGACTTACAATACTCTCATAATCACCTTACTGAAAGTCCTTTCAGTATCACATCCTCTGATATTGTTTTTGAAGACATCCCCACGGCTCCGCCTAGTCCCCCTGGCCAGCCTGCGTCTATATCTCTGACATCAAGTCCTGATATAGGTTCCCCCATGGAGCTCAATAGTAGTGAACAGTCTCTGCCCGAATCACTTCTATTCTCTTCGACGCCTCCTTCATCGAACACAGTAAGAGAATCAACCGTCATTTCAAGGAAGCATGCTCTTCCCCCAGGTCACGCTCGACTCTCTTCCATAATGCCCTTGTCCACAGAGTATGTACTTTTTCCCACTCTCGCTTTGCAATGACACTCATCTCAAACAGCCCGTCTATACGACCCTATGCTTGTGGCCACTCGGTGTGTTGGCCATCTTCTGCAGATACAAGTTCTGCTTGCTTTGCCACTTCAAGAGAATTATTTGAGCATTGTAAACTGCACTCTGAATTTGACGACGAAAGACCTTACCGATGTGCCCTTCCGCACTGCGGGAAGTCTTGGAAGGTCTGTTAGGTTGACTGACTCTGCCTACCATCTTTGCTAAAAAGTATACCAGAGTCTGAACGGTCTCCAATATCACCTTCAATTGTAAGTTCTCGTGATGATCCACTGACATCTGACTAATGATGTTCTTATAGATCTACAGCGCATTTCCAGCAAGCCATGTCTGAACAATTCCTATCTCAGTCCGGATCCACCGAAGTTCTTGAAACGGAGTCCTCTGATAAAGAGCTCAAGCGATACGTCTGTGATCACCCCAACTGTTTCAAGACCTACAAGAACTCGAGTGGCCTCAGGTATCACAAGAAGCATGTCAGTGAAATAGGCTCAGCCGTATAATTTGCAGTCTTTGACTTTTCTATCTAGGGGCATCCAAAGAAGATGCCGTTGCAGCTTTCCGATATGCCTCCTGCTCTGGCTCGTGACTTGCAGCTGAGGACGAAGAAGATGCGCCAGAAGGACGCCGAACAGTGTGCGGTTTGATGCCAACGATATGGAGGGAAATACTAGTTCTACGAACGCGACGATATGTCATCTTTGCGTTGCGCTTAATAATTTACTGTCTAACCCGTAGGAGCCATGAAGTCTATTTTGTAGATCTGTATTACCGGACAAAGTCGCAATCGTTTTATCTCTGGCGAAGCGTCACTGACTACATAATAGTCTTTCTTCGGTGATATTGAGGTTTTCCTATTTCTATTGTAATTTAGTGTTGCAGCTGAGCGGACGATCGATTGAGTAACATCGCTCTGAATCTTCTCGAGATAATTATAGTGTCAATTCAGTACGATGACTGTTCGTCAACGTCGTTCAACGCACTACCTCTGTGACTTTCTCCTTTGGCGTTGGGATTTCTATTTCTGGAAGTAGTCTCCCAGCTTTGGCACTCGAGAAAAGTACACTACTACTACCACTACTAAGTACTACTATTGAACATCCTGCGCTTCCTGTACACCATCAGAACAGCCCTGTTTCCATAGTTTATCATTGCGTTGTGTCCGAAACGTTTTTATTATATATATAAGTACCTACATTCTTGGTATTATTCGCAATGACGACGCTATCAACCCGCCACCATAATAAACCAGCGCTATTAGTGTCTTACATTGAAGCCTGAACGATTCCATCTTTGTGACGGTAATCATTATATACATATCAATCCCAGTATAAGAAGTGTTCTTACTCGTCTCTTACGTGTAAGAAGTAGGTGTATCACCGCCCTCCGCCAGCTCCAAACTGGTTTGCACTAGAGAGAAGAGCAAGTTAGAAATGGTCTTGAAGGTGGCAGACATCAAACGTACAGGTCTCGTAGAGCGGGGTTAGACATAAGCTCTTCCATAGAAGGCATATTGCCTGATTGCACACGACCCATCTACGAGAAATGTTTTAATGGGTATTATTATGAGATTTTTCATGTAGCGTACCATGTCCGCAACAGCAGGGTTCTGCATTAAATTTGCTAAACCACCATTGGCCATCATTCGTTGTGCCATTGCCATCATCTGAGGGTTATTCATGATGCTTGCCAGGTCAGGCATTCCTCCACCTGCGCCACCTCCCATTCCCCGGAGCATATCAGCCATTCCAGCCATGTTAGGGAATCCACCAGCACCTCCTGCACCTGGTGATCTTGTAGTTGGACCTTCATCAGGTACAAGGGGTGGTGGGTTTTCATCGTCATCATCGGTGATACGAGCCTTGGCATTCTGTAGTCCGGATTTTAGCCCAGCATTGGAAGGGTCTAGTTTGAGGCCACGGTCAAAGGCATCTGCTGCAGCTTTGTAATCACCAAGACAATACTGAGCATGGCTGGAGCGGGATCACAAGTGGTCGGGGATTTGCGAATTTGCAAGATACATGAAAGCACGCACCCTAGTCTATGGTATGCCTTGACAAAGTTGGGATCTGTAGCAAGTGCCAGTTCAGCATCTCCAACAGCAGCGAGATGATCACCCTTGCTGGAGTGTGCCGCGGCGCGATTCGAATAGTAGATTGGATTCCCAGAATCCAAGGAAATGGCTTCAGAGTATGCTTCGATAGCTTCATCATACTTTTTGCTAGACATCAGAGCATTCCCATTTTGCTTAAACTTCTCCGCCTTGGTCTTGTCCTCTGCCGAGGGCCCTTTTGGAACAGACGAAGTTGATGGTCCCGAGCCCGATGCGATTTGCTCTTTGGTCTTGAGGTACACATCGAATATGCTCTGAAGAGTAGCAGGTTTCACACTGAGGCGTTCAACTTGTTTCGAGTCCGAAGGGTCTACACCAAAGGCTTCGCCGATGCATTGAACTGATTTGGGCAATATTAGTAAACGATCAGCACACGGGAAAAAATAAAACCGACCAGCAACTTCAAGACTTTCCTTGTCGTCCGATTTTACGGTGCCATCTGTAATAGATTGGTTTAAGAAATCAATTATGGAGAGGACGAGTCGCTGTTGTTTTTCGGACATGGAGTCTAAGTTACCTTGAAGAGGCAAGCAACTGCAAACAAAAGCCGTTCGTTTGAGCAGTTTACTTTCAGTCTTTGACTTTTCTGGCTTTACATACGACGACAACGACCTAGCCTGCTAATGTTCTTCTGTGCTATCTCTGGTGAACCTCCACAGGAGCCGGTCGTTTCTACAAAGTCCGGCAAGGTCTATGAACGTCGTCTTATTATCAAGTACATAAACGAGAATGGCACTGACCCCATTACCGGCGACAAATTGGAGGAGTCTGATTTAATTCAGATTAAAGCATGTAAGCACTACTCTTCTCGACTCAGCTTAACGCGTTTTTCATACAACTGACGATTCTCATTTTCCAGCTCCAGAAACTGCCCCGCCTCGACCACCCACCCAATCATCCATACCTGCCCTTCTTCACACTCTTCAAAACGAATGGGATGCTTTGGTGTTAGAAACCTTTGCGCTCAAACAGCAGTACAACTCAACACGACAGGAATTGAGTTATGCTTTGTATGCTCAGGATGCTGCCAGCCGTGTGGTTGCTCGTCTTATTAGGGAGAGGGATGCCGCCCGAGAGTGAGTAATACAATATATAACTGAGTGGTCCCCAGAATAACTAACTTTGTGTATCAGAGCTCTTGCAAATGTTCAAGCCACGATGGGCATTGCACCTGCTGCTGCTGCTGCTGAGGACGTTGAAATGACTGAAGACGCGCCCAGCGAGGGCCTTCCCAAGGAGATTGTCGCTCAGATCAACGAGACACACGAAGCTCTCTCAGCAGCTCGTAAAAAACGAAAAACACCAGCAGGCTACGCGGGTGCTGCAGATGTGAAGAGTTTCACCGCGAAGCACACTATTCCTTCACTCCATTCAGCTTCACCTGCCGGAATAACCTCTCTGGCCGTGTCTCGCATCGACTCCAACCGATTCCTGACTGGTGGAAATGACAAGATCGTCCAGCTTTACGATCGAAGCACAGACAAGGTGCTGGCTTCCTTGAAAGGTCACACCAAAAAGATTACTCAGGTTGCTTTCCGCGAGAAAGAGGGACAGCCCACGCTCCTGCTTTCTGCTGGTGCTGATAAGATTGCTAAAATATGGTCTCATGATGAGGCTTCACAAGAGTTTATCCCTAAAAACACCATTCGGACGCACAAAGGTGAAATTAGCGGTCTTGCGGTGCACCCGACGTCAACCATTATGGCACTTGCTTCCGCGGACAAGACATACTCCCTGCACGACCTGACCACCTTCCAGCAGGTATTCCGATCTGTACCATCCGATGAGCCTTTTACCTCCTTGTCCGTTCACCCTGACGGTACCTTGCTCGCTCTGGGAACACCTACGTCCACAATCCAGATCTACGACGTTCGTAGCGGGGAAATTGCTGCGTCGCTTGCTCCTGTCGACAGCACACCGTTCACCGTCCATACGTTGTCCTTCTCTGAGAACGGTTACCATCTGCTCGCGCCTAATTCCCTCTCTTCTGTGGCTATTTGGGATCTTCGCAAGCAAAAAGCTGCTACTTCCATCGATCTGGGCGACTTCAAAGTCAACAAGGTTGTCTATGACTTGAGTGCGCAGTTCCTAGGTGTGGCTGGTAGCACCGGTGGAAGGGTCTTCATGAACAAGACTTGGGAGGAGCTTGTGAGATTCGATGAGGGCGGAGAGATGAGCGATCTTGTCTTTGGTGCGCAAAGTCAAGAAATTTGGGGAGCAACCGGAAGAGAAGTGAGGATTTGGGGGTTGCCTGCTTAATTGTATCTTTAGTGTACATGTCTCAAGTTGTGATTATGTTTTGTTGAACTTGCTTGTGGTTGTCTTACTCGATTTGATAGTATACTTATATTGCCCAATTCAATATCTCAGAAAAGTGCTCGCACCAAGCAAAGCATATTACATGAAATTGCCAGTCATCGAATTTTTGGATACATGGGCATTACAGGCCGTACTGCTACGAGAGCCAGGAATGAGAAACGAACAACAGTAAAAACAGGGACCAATGCGTGAAATGAAAGAAAATAATGGTAGCTGGAAATAATGCAACCCGAATGGAAAAGAATGGCCGGCGCGGAAGTAGGTAGCGCGAGGGGGGGATATCATGAGAATACAAATACAGTACGTGAATAAATGCGTATCAAAAGCGTATCAAAACGTCAATAAAACATCTACCAGATACGGCCCATAAGACAAATCAAAAAGACGTTTAAGAACATCTCTAAGCCCATGTCGTAGGACCGAAAGTGCCTGTTGCGCTATTTGGCAGGCGAAGTGGGAGACCCATGGCATCGGCAGTATTCTGCCAGACCGTGTTGCCCCACCAGTTGATCGTAAAGCCTCCCTTGGGGAACTGCACGGAGAAGAAAATCACAATAAGTGATACAGCAACTCCTCCATCAAGTGCTGCTGAGAGGATGTAGTTGTATCGCATCCACCACCTGAAGTGGAAGCGACGCATGCAGTAGTTGAAGATGAAACCAACTGCGGCCCAGGAGGCATAGTTGATACCAGAACCCGGGGGAATGGCACCAACGCCAGCGAAGAATACAGGAATGTTGATGTATCGCCAGAAGGAGAGGGGGAAACGGCGAGCAAGGAGGTAGAAGGGGATGGGGAGGAGCGCACCAATGAGGTAGAAGTAGAGGAGCGGGTTGTACGGCCTACCAATGTTGAACATGCGAGCAGGTCCAACACCGCCCCATATGAGGGAGGAGGTGGCGAAAGTGTTTGTAGAAGGGCAAGTGAAGTTATCCTTCTGATCTGCTGAGCACATGTCTGTAATGTTGGCGAACATCCAAGTCTGAACCGCAGTGACCGTGAAGCAGGCGATCGTAACAGCGACAACCTGGACAGTGAACATAATTCGAGGAGGGATCTTCATATAATGGCCCAACTTGAGGTCGCCTGAAAAAGCGACAGCCTGGTTGGTACCGATGTAGGCAACACATTTGAAGATGATAACCGCCACAGGGCGCTCGGGGAGCACGTATCCTGCAATTAGTTCATGGAACACTTGCATGTTGCCGACTTGCTGGTTGGTAATAGCTTGGAGCATAGCCATAGGGAGAGACAAGACAGAGGCCAGGAAGAACGCCAGAATCGCCGCCCAAATTGGGAACTCGGTGGGAACCAAATGAATGGCAACCAGAAGGAACACGAAAGATACGACGAAAACAGAGGCGTACCACCACATAGGTACTTCGGGGTATGCTTGCATTAGACGTGAGTGAACATCCCGTTCATCCTTGAGCGTGCTTCGGAAACGACGAGCAATGTCACGGCGGAACCACACTACCAGCGGATGGTTAGTCAGCTTCAAAATAACAAAAATGTCACTTACAAAACGTGTGCACGATTACAGCAGAAAACGCGGCGAAAGAGCTGGCATAGGCAATGCATAAGGTCGCAGGGATGAAGACGGGCGAGTATGCAAGGTATTTGGCATTATCAAACTGTCCATTGGTGACTACGTTCGAGACATTATACATTGCACCAGTGTTGTCGAAAGACACGGGAGCAGAGATAGGCAAGTAAGCGGTGTTGAAGGCATTGGTAACTGGGAACTTTGTCAGTACACGATTCAAGCCACCATGATTTACTGGCTCACAGTACAGAATGGGTACAATGATCCAGAACTGGATCACGAGGGATACAATTGTGTTCAACTCCGACCACCACTGTAAAAGTCATCAAAATCAGCTTGCTAGGTTCAACAGGAGTGTTGCAACCAACTTACGGGTGTAACTAGCGGGCTGCCAATGTATGCAATCATAGACCAGTCGAAAGTAAAAATACCCATGCCAAGACCAGAGCTAGTGCCGAACAAGGCATTGACGGGGACGTTGTTAGGTACAATCCAGCACACCCAGTTGAACACACTGAGAGCAGTGAAGATATACCCAGGGAACCAGTACCAGACAGCGCTGCCCACAAACGCGATGAGGAAGAAGCGCTCCCGAGTCATATGTCCACGTTCCCGCTTGCCGTAGCTCTTGTGCAAAGTGTTGAATAGCGCTGAGTTGACCAAGGCGCCAGGCCAGATCATACTCGACGGCCAAACAACAAACTGACGGAGCAGGCCACCCAATGAGAAACCCAAGACTTGCGAACCCAAACACAGCAGAATTTGATACCCGTAAGGGACAGCCTGGTTGTAGAAGATCTTTTGAGTCGCTATGATGTCGGTGGCATAGGCTCCGCCGACGACAACATTAGCCATGACAGTGATGCAGACGTGCTCCTTGATGGTGAAAGGGCCAGGATTCAACGACCAGCGATAGCCAAAGGTGTTGAATTGATACGTCGGCAAGATCGCCTCGAGCAGCTTGCCGCAGGGAAGAGAGATCAACTGAGCAACGATTCCAGTGACGTACACCGACGGGACTACAAGCAATATGATCGGAATGAGATCCTTATATCTGCTTTGAAGTATAAGACACTCACATCGGGCACTGAAGAACTGGTTTACACCGGAGACAACGATGGAGAAGATAATTCCTAGAAACCACCTGCACAGAAGAAAAAGCTTGAGATTCAGAGATGAGAATAGTCACATATCGGGCTCACATTCTGAAGGTGTTGACGAGCATCTCGGGGTCGTCCGTACTGGCTACAGCTGCACGGACCTCAGGATACGGAGACTCGCTGCCAGGAATTCATCAGATACTGAAAATTTTATAAAATCATAAGGTACGTACTCATCGAATTCAATAGCCGTCGAGTTTCGAGACTCGGCTCGCTCAGTGGAATACCGCTCTGAGCCGAAGTTAGATTCGGTGTCATACTCGGAAGGCGCATACTGCATCTTCTTCTTATCTGAGAGCTCGAGCGACTCAACAGAAGACTGCAAGGGCTTCTTCAAGTCCATGTTGGGGTCGTTTAAGTGCTCCATCAGGAAGTCGACATCCTCAGGAACATCGGGTACATGCCTAGGACGCAGGAACTGGGGTGAAAGGCCAACAACCTCAGTCGAGCTGTTGTAAGGCTTGGTGTCCTCCATATCGAATACTGGCTAGAGCAGACTCGAGGTGTAGCGAGGATGTAGGGGGGCGGAAGCCACGAAGGAAGTTTGGGGGAGATGTCATTCAGTTTTGCGGCCTATTTGAAGGGTACCGCTTACGGAGCCACACAAAATTCACGAAATGCGATTCCACATGCGAAGGGACGATGACCAGATATGGTAGCAGAGGAGGACATGAAGAACAATTAGACAATAGACAGAGATAAGGTTTGACCGACGCACGAAACAAAAAGCAGGTCAGTGCCGGCGTCATAGCCGCTCTCGCCTCACAATAAGAGAGAAGACCATCGATCCGGTCCGCACAGACCAAGCGAAGGCAGTCTCTCCGTCCGACAGCGTCATACTGCAGCAAGTTCCAGTTCCCGAAAGACAAGCTACGGCAGTCGGTGACCAGTGTAAAAATTTTAACGCAGTTCCAGTCCACTGCTCCAAGAATGAGAAGACAGTTTCGGTCCTATCGGAGAATTGATTCATCGTAAATTGATTTGAATGGTGGATTAGATGTCCCAGGTACGATGTCTCTCACCTCTTATTGTTGTTATTGTGTTTTACGATCAGCTGCAGTGACCAGATTCGCTCCGTTGCCCGATCGGATCTTGGACAAACATGAGCAAGCCAAGTTATCTTATCGTACAGCCACAGGCCAATATCTAAGCTGCCTATTAGCTGTTTATCGTGGAAGTAAAAGACGCCATTTTCGACTTGAATTGCTTCAGTCATACGACCAAGCACGAAGTGTATTTGGAAGAGCGCAGAAACCGATTGCGATAGAATGACGACCAAATTCCGTATCTTTCTTTTATAACGGGGGACTCCCTCGCGCTATCTTTCCAGCTCAACTGTTCAACATGTCTGCAACCACCACTCAAACCATTCTGCAAGAGGAACCTACAAAGGCTACGCTCAAGCTGAATTCTCCGGAATCAGAGAAAAAGGAAGAGTCTACCGAGGAGTATCGTTATGCCCATCTCCTTCCTGTCTTCTCACAAGATCACTATCCTCCCTTGACTCCGTTCGAGCACGTCGATCCGGCAGCTCGTGCCTTGAACCATCCCAATCCTCGTGCATTTCTCGAAAATGCTACTAGTGTCATTGAATTGACACCTAACTTGGGTACTGAAGTTCACGGCGTTAGTCTTCGCGACTTGGATTCCGATGCACGGGACCAACTTGCCCTCGAGGTACGACCTTATACCCTTGCCTTGCATTTGAATTCACTAAGGCGTTCGGTACAGGTTGCTCGCCGAGGTGTTATAGTCTTCAGAGACCAACAAGATTTCATCGACGCTGGTCCTGACTTCTATCGTCAATGGGGCAGCCACTTTGGTCGGTATGTATCTTCGAGACCGCCTCAAATCTCATATAACCCGAAATTTCTTTCAGTCTCCATATCCACCCGACTTCTGGGCACCCACAGAACTATCCAGAAATTCACCTCGTTTATCGAGATGCCAATACCAGCTTCAACTTCGAAATTGCCGACAGTATAACATCCACTGTCTGGCACTCGGACGTTTCTTATGAACTCCAACCACCTGGCTTGACTACTTTCTTCCTTCTTGCCCAGCCCTCTACCGGCGGCGACACTCTATTTACTTCGCAAGTCTCTGCGCTCAAGAAACTGTCGCCTCAGTTCGTCGCTTTCCTTCGAACCCTAAAAGCTATACATTCCGGCGTTGAGCAAGCAAACTTCTCTCGCTCCGGGAAGCGTGGAGGTATCGTTCGCCGCGAGCCTGTTGAGCATGTTCACCCCGTTGTGAGAAAACACCCTGTCACAGGCGAGGAAGCATTGTACGTCAACAGACAATTCACCCGCCGCATTGTCGGCCTCAAACGAGAAGAATCAGGTATGTGGAAAACGTCGCTCCTTTCAGCACCACTTTGATGAAATGATGTACGTCAGAGACCCTCCTGAGATTCCTTTACGATCATATCGATAAAGGCGGGGACGTCCAAGCTCGAGTGAAGTGGACGCCCAACACCGTCGTCCTCTGGGACAACCGAATCACGGCTCACGTACGTCGAGAGAGTCAATGCTATGCTAGCTCATTCCTGATGACAGTTGATTTTAGTCTGCCATCGTTGATTACGGTGAATCAAAGGAACGCCGCCACGGTGCTCGAATAACTCCACAAGCAGAAAGACCAATTCCTGCTTTGGAAGGCCTTGACCTCAGTGCATAAGAGTCGAAGAGAGATAGGAAGGTTATGTAGTATCAGCAGATGCAATCATTGGTTGCTCATGTATAAATTCAACTATTAACATACGGATTAGCGAAAGGTCATTCGTGCATCATCCCGATGAACATCCGTCACCCGTCAGTAACTGTTCCACATACTACCTGGGGCATAGAAGTTTTTGCGCAGCCTGTCAGCACAATCTTGCATAGCCCTTTGTGTCATGACAGCCATTCGTAGCCCGGCAGTACCATGACATAGAGTAGAATAGTAAATGGAAAGGAATACGCGAAGACGTCTTGAGCAAGCCGACTGAAGTTGCCGCAAAGTTTTATTGACTCTCCGCAAGCCCCTCTTCAACCTCTGGACTGCAGGACAAGTAGAACGGCAGCCTTCTCGAATGGCGCATAATTTGATCTCAAAATTCGTCTTTCGAGTCAGCACTCGGAGCGAAAGCACTGAATCATGCTGGCAACTTAGTGCTATACGGATTTTGTCTATTTGATCTCTGTTGTTCATAAAGAAATTCAAAGCTGATGATAGAAGGCGATTGGAGTGATGTACGGACGCAAAAATCCTGAGCGTGAGAATGCGGATCTCTCAAATTCTCTCTTCTCTGTCGATTCTGACCTCGGAGTAATGAAGAATAGTGAGCCAATGCAAATGTATTGACAAATGCCAAGTATTTCCAGCAATACTAACCACAGACAGGAGTGTAGATGGTAAGAGCATGGTCACTCCATTCCATTGATCCTGATCTCAGGGACAAGGATAATGTTTAGTGAGCGAGTGCGTGTCATTCCAATGAACCTGACCCCAAAATCACGGACGAATAGTGAAAGAGTTCATGAACTGCTCCAACGAACCTGACCTCAAAGATCACGCGCGGTAACTGAGCGTAGACAATTGTTGGACAAATTTTGACCGCTTTAGCGAACCAGACCCCAGGATCGCAGACAGTTGGCAAACATCACCCTGCGTGTGGACTTGACCTCGGAACCACATCTCTGCAAGAAGGATTAATGACCTAATCATAATCAGTATGTAATTCGGACTCGAAGAGCAGATGTTTTCCCTTACTGTGATAATCACGGGGGATTTTCGTAAGTAGTAACTTGTGCATCATCACGGATAGACGATACGGACATTAGGCCATACTAGTGGATGAAACACCGCCGTTTGGCGAGCGGCCGTAGGATAACTCAGGTCCAGTGACAGAGGGTATACCTTTGCCTGAGTCGGTACTGATACCGAAACTGATGATCGTAGAGGTAAGTTGACCAACAGTATCTTTCGTCCAGCCATGACCCATGGCAATACGGAGAATAATGAGCTGGGGAGAAATGGCCTACATAGGTAGCAGGGATCTATCAGAAGCTAGAAGATGTTGTAAAAGCAGATAGGTTCATACACAGAAATCGCCCCAGATCTGGACCAGAGCGATTGAGCTTTGACTCTTCCGGGCATAGACAATTACGTAGATGATTCCAGAAATCGTAAATATTGCTGCAGACTCGACCATGATTGCAGTGATGCTCGTGTACATTTGAGCATGAGCATCTCCGAGAATTCTGCGGACTTGGCTTCGGAGGGAAAGTAAACGCCAGCAGATGAGAGCAGTGACTATAATGTTGAGACTAATCGTGAGAGAGACGTATGGGACTCCGAAGTCAACGGCACGTCCAACAAAGAAGTTTGCGCCTGGACGGGCGCTCTCAAAAATAAGAAGGATGGACATTGCTACAGGCACTGTCAGTGATATTCATTTTGATACAGGTCGTCGTACTCGTACTGACACATTGCGCCTAAGTAGAGCACAGCTGGAAAAAGAATCGCCTTCCACGAAGACCAAATGATATAACATCGATAAATCTGCGATACCCTATAAACATGTCATGAAAGTTGAGCACAGGAATCACTTACAAGTAACGCGTCGCCCATAAAATTCATAATAACGCCTGCTGTAGTTCCCAACGTATTGAACGCATCCGAAATGTGTTCCCCAATGTATGCGGCAGGACCGCCTGGTATGTCCCTGTGGTCAATCCATGCAAATTGACCGAAGATGGCATTACAGGCCAATGCGATGGTCCAGAGAATCACAAGGCCAGCACCGTATAAAACGTAGAACTTCGCGTCTTTTCCAGGGTTCGGTATTCGAAGCAACAAAGCGCAGGACATGAAAAAAAGGACCAATTGAATACCTATACGATGTAGATTTTTGTCGGTAAAAGAACTGGACATGTAGGTTCCATGTCACTCACCGTACAGGATCCCAGTGATTTGCCCGCCAATGTACAATGATCGCTCGAACGTGAGCTGACTTGGGGTGTCAAGAGTGTTCGGCATAGTGAAGAGGAAGGAATAGAGACTGAGGGAGCATCAAATACTAAAGATCTTCCCCTTACATATCATCCGTCAAAAGCCTGTCAAGGTTGCTCAAATCTCCTTGATCTTTCCGGAATACGGCAGCTGCAGCGTACTTGGGCGCCGAAGGCAGTGAGACATGAAAGCTGGTGTGACTTCGAAGGTACAGGCAAGGTGGAATTAGCTCGGCAGTTCCCTCCTGGAGCTTTCGCATCAAGAACATCACGATTGTTCATCAGTCTGAACCGAGGCCTGAGTCCCATACTCGTCGGTGGTCACTGGAGCAAAGAGTTTGGCGAAATCTGTCAACGTTTCCCAGAAGTCTAAGACAACCAACTTCCGTTTGTTGGAGTTGGTGCATGACAGGGATGATGACATAAGACTTCTAGCCTACTCCGAGTCCAGCCACCTTTCTTTAACTTAGCCCCATCAATGTTCTTCGCCAACCTGTACTAGACTCCTGTGAAGCTGTACTCCTGTGAAGATGACACGACGTGAAATTTTACTACAGGCAAGCCGAAAGAATAAGATACCTTCTGGAGCCCTTCTTTGATGGTGCGAACATACTCCTTGTGGCAGTACTTGTAACTCGATAGATAGACCGCTCAGGTTCAACTACTAGTAGCCCCACCATGACTCGTTCTCTTCCAAGGCTTTTTCATTAGACCTTGGAGCCTGCCGAGTGGAGACAGAACAGATGCAGTCATTTTCAGACTGATATCTGTTGCCTCTTCTTATGAATTGAAGTATTTGGGATTGAAGATATGGTATTGGTAGCTAGTCACCTATTCTTTATATACACAACTTGGAAGTGAGTAAGTATTACAGGGAAACCAAACTTGCTACAGTATCAGAAGGGTGGAATTTGTAAGTCATCCTCAATGTACACAGACATATTCTGCTGGTGAGGTACAAAGTGAGCTTGAGCCCAGTCCCTAATTCTGTTGAAGTTCCGGCATGTGTGTACAACATCACTTCGCTCTTTTGCTGCCTGAGATTTTTCTGACCATTGCCATACAATYACACTAATATCAGCTGAACACATGAGGGATTGTCGCAGACTGGATATACAGTGCTGCATATGTGGTGTATGGATTCCTTCTGGAGTGATTGGATAGTATTCTGGATACATAGCCTTACGCATTTCATTCTGTCAAAATAGTATATCAATGATTGGATACTTGTTCAGGTATAAGCTCTGAAACCTACCAAACAGTGTAGCTGATGAAAGACATCTAGTGCGATCATGTAATGATCTTCCTCACCAAGTATTGGATAGGTTTTATTTGGCATTAGAGCAGCTTGCTCTTGGGGTATCTTGTTGTAAGCAACTAAGCAGAGATAAGATCAATATGTCTGAGTGTGAAGCATCAGAAGGACTACTAACACTCATATAGACTTTCCCATGCTGTATCAACCTCCTTAGAGGGTGCCTGGTCATAGATAGGAATATCTACACCAAATCCACTATGGAATTTAACTGTTGTGTACTCAAGGACACTTTGGGCAGGAGCTACTTAAAGTATTCAGTAATGTAATTACAAAAGAAGCTGAATGGCATCTTACAGTAAAGGGTTGGCTGTCTAGATCCTTCACAATAACTTGAGTTACTGTAAATCCAAGAGAAGGTAGATACAATATTCATGGCCAAAGAGATTGATAAGATGAGAAGAAGAAGAATGTAGTGAGACCATCTACTCTTGTGCCTTTCAAGAAATTGTAGGCTTTCATGTTCACTGAGAGGTAGATACACCATAGACATATTGGACATGATGAACTATAGAGGAGGGAGGTGAAAACAGTCATAGAGTAGTCAAGTGTCCTATATACTTATAAGTGGGTCTATGGAAAAAGGAGAAAAATAGATAGTAACATATAGTGCCATGACAGTAATGTTGACACTAGTCAATTTGTTGTCTCAGCTTGCAGAACAGCCCCCAATGACATGACACTATGGCATATTTTTTCTGCCAGTTTTATCTCTAGACTGCAAGGCAGGCGCTGTCTTGTTCTTTTGGAGAAAGAAAGAAGACTGTAGATGTGTATGTCAACCAAAAGGAATTTAGGCGGAGTTGAGATTGAGATTGACTGACATGACTGTTTTCAATGTCAGCAGACGGCAATGATATCTGCCATGAAGGTGGATCAGCTATTCAATGTCAGCTGATGACATTGCTATTTTCCTTGCAGCAGAGTCAAATTAGCTTTCTTTATGTGGGCTCTTGCTCCAAAGTCTTCTGCAGTCAAGATTTAGCTGCATAGATACTACTTATTTCAGAGAMACATCATTAATTGTGCTAACTGCAATTATACCTGTGCATTACTACTTTGTTTGAGCTCATGTGAACACAGTCACTCCTTGAAGTACACTGTGTACAGCTGTCTGTCCTAAAGCTATCATTCATCTCAACTCAGAGTAGGTCTGATAGAACTTTGACAGATCTGAGGCAGATCAAGCTATCCTGTAGACCATATAAAAGCCAGGAAATTTTTACCTTAGTCTCATTAGCTCATCACAAGCTTTCTCTTCACTCATATGCAGTTTTCCATTCAGCTCCTTCTTGCAGCTATTTGCTACTTCAAATCAGTGGCAGCATTGCCAGTAGATACTGGAAGTAAGTTTGTCCTCCAATTATGTCTCTTATCCTATGCTCACTAGTGTTCTGCAGATGCAAACATTGTGCATACTACAGGTAAAAGAACTCTCTTAATATATTGTAGTCATTTGGTCTTATGATGTCTTGGAAACTAGCTGATCCAATTTTTGCCAAGGATGCTTGGAAGATGAAGTATGTTTTTCATCTTTACAGAGTCTATTTACTTAAAGAAGGATTAACAGACAAAGAGATACTGGTTGGTCAATGCCACTCTAAAAGAGTGATATGAATGCTAGCTTTTTGATAGATCCACCAATCTTTGCTAAAGATGCCTGGGAGGCCAAGTAAGTCATTTAGTCCTGTCTTGAATTATTTTACTGACAGATAAGAATTTCAGGAAACACAAAGTTTCAGGTAAGTAGTGGGATTAGAATACATGAGAGCTTGACTGACATTAAGGATTATCTTACTAAAGGTGATTGGGAAGCAGAGTAAGTCTTTTCACACATACAACCTAATATTTGCTCTAGTAACAGAAAAAGCAGCAAACCTGGCCCTAGTAGCAAATTTTGTAAGTGTAGTTTCTCATCATTCAATCACAGTTCAATGATATCTACCATCTATAGATGAGTCATACAAGTGAGTTGCTACTATTGGCTATCTTATATAGTCTAACAAATAAGTGTATGCATTTTCAGGCGCAATGATGACACAAATAACAGTAAGTTGCTTTGTCACAGTAGTGTTTTTGAACAAGCTAATTCTAAGCTACCTGTCTAAAGGTGATAAGATCTTTGCCAAGGTAGCTTGGGAAAATGAGTAAGCCCATATCACTTATGTCTATGCAATCTAAAAGTATGACCTTCTTCAAAATAGCAAATAAGATGGTTAGTGAAGCTGAACTTCAATGATACCACACATCCTTACAGTTATGCCTTCATAGGCAATATTTTTGCCACTGGTTAGTAAGATGTAGTGTAAGTATATCTCCTTCTACATCTTCTTCCATTCCTTGGACTAAATCATGGTTACTCTTCTCTAGCATACAAACTATGGCAAATTTGCATGTCAAGTGCACCAACAGAAGCAAGAAAGCCTATTTTACTAGGAATATCTGGGAGTCTGAATAGGAGACTAGACTGACTACTTGGATACTAGAACAATCTCAGATGAAATATATTTGTTTGCTATGCTCTATCAAGTTAACCCAACAATTGTTTGCTCATTTTGTGCTGAGATAGAGCTTTTGCTTCATTATTAACTGTCATCTTCCAGCCAGATTTCCCTGAGAGAAGTTGACTTCTACAATCATTTTCTTGCACTAAGCACAAAGAAATACTTTCAGTGTAACCTGCCTGTTTTAGGTATACATGCAGATTACTTGAGTTGAAGACTCATAGAACTGGTCAAAAAATAGTTCAAACCTGATACCTATTCAAGAACAAGTACATCATTCAGCTGGAAATACATCTTGTTCCACTTCTGCTTGGCCTAATGACACAGCAGTTCCATTACTACAGAAGAGTAGTAGCAAAGCCTTTCTAATAGCCCTCTGTATCATTAGAAACTATTATTGTCAAAGGTGGCATGTCTTGGAATCCACAAAATCATAATTCCTTGTTGTCTGTTTAATTTACCTTAAATGCATGAATACATCCTTGGGCTAATAGTATTATAATCACAGTGGTGCATATTCAGCCTCTTTTTCACACATCCCTATTATCCAGAATAATTGGACCTTTCTAGTTCTACCCTGTGATGAAAGATTTAGACCTTGGGGTTTTGATATCTCTCCATTTTGGGTGAATATGTGTTGCCCTTACCGGTAGACAGCTACTAAGTAGGGTTGAAGGTAATAGTGCAACGGGCGGCCCGGATCCTCGCCAAACTCTTACTCTCACATAATTAGTATTAGTAAGCTAAATGGGTCATGTGCGCAAGCTAACGTGTCTCCTCTGAGTCCTCACAACTTCAAGTCTTTCCATTCGGTCCACTATGTCTGTGTACTACGTGCTGTACTGCGCAATCTGCGTTTCCGTATTAAAGGAGGTGAATATGATCGTAGATGAGCCATACATGGTATTTCTTGAGTTCATATCCTGCTATATTCCCCACCCCATTGATCATTCGATGCCTAGGACGAACCCTTTCATATCCCGCAGGCGCAGGCGTACTGCCGAGGAGATTTTACTACTTGGGATCCAAAGATTACAACACCCCCTGGGCTGTGAGTCCTGCTCCACTGCAAGTGCATTGACAATAATTTCTTTTATATAGATATATTATGAGCTTGCTCTTCAAACGTGTCTTCATGTTCAAGTGCAATTTGCCAATGCTCCGCTTAACAACTACTCTGACGCTCCTTGCACTTCCTATCGTTCTTACACGGATGTTATGCTTTTTTCGGCGAGAACGAGCCCCGTCTTCGCTGCTCACTCCAACCTTGGATGCAATTGTACTGAGTCTATTCCCTATCGCGTGGTTCTTTGGCTTTCTGTACTACACGGAGGTCCCAAGTTTGATCTTTATTATTGCGACCATAGTTGCAGCTGCAGATGATCAACATTGGCTTGCTGCCTTGGTATGTCCCGATACATATACATAATCCGATAAACTCAAATGACCGCCAAGGATGGTAGCTCGGCCTCTTAAGTTGCACCTTCCGTCAAACAAATATTATTTGGATGCTTTACGCTTATGTATCAAGCCAACTGATGTATCTGCGGCACCGACGTACCGTTCCAGGGTCCAAGCCGCTACCTCAACTCCATGACCCTCTTGCAACAACGGCCAGCTTTAGTGCGTGCTCCGAACGATGCATGATCTCTGAGGCTAAATAAAACATTCAGCTGATCTGTTTAAGTCACTAAAAAGTCTACCTGGTGTACTCCCTGACATTCTGCCGGCGTTTGCGCCATACACATTAGTCTTGGCCGCGTTTGGATCGTTCGTTGTTTGGAATGGAGGGATTGTATTGGGTAAATGATATCGTATTCTAATCGTGTCCTGCCAGCTTATAGCATTTAGGGGACAAATCTAATCACATTCCCGTGCTTCACGTTCCTCAGATGTACTATTTCGCTGCTTTTGCGACTGCATTTGGTTGGCCCTTGCTTATTAGCGGACCCGGCGGAATTGGTGCTCTCATTCGAGAACTGTACACTCGGATGTTTGGCTCCAAACTGTAAGTTTTTCGCACATGACCCCTTAGAACTTATGCTTACAATGCATACAGCCGCACTTTGACTACTGCGGCTGTTATCGCAGTAATGGTGTTCACAGTGAAACAGTTCACGTTCGTCCAGTTTAAGCATGTCAGATTTGGCAAAGACTCATTGCGCTTCATGTAGGATCCACCATCCCTTTCTGCTATCCGACAATAGACACTATACCTTCTACGTATGGCATCGTGTTTACATGGCACATTGGACCGCGCAATACCTACTCGTTCCTGTCTACTTGGTCTGCGCGTGGGCGTGGTTTCTGCGTGTTGGTATGTATAGTGAATCTAACATTCATGATCAAGAATTTACTTCGTGTGTCAGGACGCGAGCAGACCATGCTCCAGACGATGGCTCTACCCGTTATGGCTCTTGTCACCCTTCTTCCCACTCCGTTGCTTGAGCCCAGGTACTTCTTAATCCCGTACATCCTTATGCGATCGCAGATCACCAGCGTGCCGACTTGGGCACTTGTCCTCGAAGGAACGTGGTATGTGGCACTCAATTTTGTGACGATGGGGGTCTTTCTATACTTGCCAAGGGAGGGTGTTGGACGATTTATGTGGTAGCCAGCTGGTATATAGAAATGCAAATGACCCCTATAACCTATTTGGGCGTATAGCCGGTCACAGGGACAAACTGAAATAAACAGTTGAACGCGACCGCTTCTGATGTACTACTAGTACTACCACTGAGTTACCAATATCGCATATTTCACGCCTCTTTATTACGGTCTCCACGAGTTACGACAATTCTTAACGACCCTTTTGGACTTTCTTTCTTTGCCTCTCTCAAATATGCCTTCGGACACTTCTTCTGGTGCTCGTAAAGGTTCAACCAGAAACTCAATTCGACACTCCCTAAATTTCGCCTCTGTAGGCAAGGCTTTCGCAGATGTTATCAATAAAGAGAGTCGGGACTCAGATAGATTGGCGAAGAAGACAGCTAAAGACTCGCACCGTTTGAGCACCGTTGGTCTAAAGCCTTCAGCACCTCGAGCGTCCTTGGACTCCAGACCTTCTCCCCCTCCTTCAAAACGATCGCGAACACCTGACTCGAAAACCTTAACAGCTCGTAGACGCAGTTCTCTTGCTACTACTGCCGTCACGCAGAATACTTCAGTCGAGAACCCTTCGGCTAAAGCCACACCACAACCTGCAGTAGTGGCTAAACCATCCTCCCTTCGACCACGCCCTGGCATTTCATCTGGGCTGCCCAAGTATCGACCAAAGTCCATTATACGTGAGAACGGCCCGAAGCCTTCATCTCCGGGGCTCACTGGCGCTCGAAAACGAGCATCCGTCTCAGACGACGACGAGGAAGCCAAAGAACCAATGAAGCGTGACTCCCTTCAAGAGACGGACGAGAAAAGCTCGAGGCCTATTAGCCCGTTGCCTCACCGAGCTGCTTTCAAAGTAAACCTCACCAATTTAACACCTTCTGCCACTACCCCCAAGGTAAAAAATGCCACCCCCTCTGGGGCTAAATCTTCTCCAAATCGTCTCACAAAGGTGGCGAAAGCCGCTAGCACTATACCGAGGCCTCCATCTTCATCGTCTTCATCTTCCTTCGCTCCACGAACGCCGAGAGACTCCCCTGCAAGAAGTGCAAAGGGAAGCGTCCGCTCCGCTCAGCATAAGAGCAGTCACGATTCCTCTCCTGGCTCATCCCACTCCGCTCTTCCCGAGTCTCCTCTCGTTCGCCATGTTCGACAGCGGTCAAAAGCTGAGACTTCCACAGCGGAACCTGTCGCCAATATGTCTCATATCTCTGAGGGTGACAGCGATGATGACGAGGAAGACATAGAGATTTTGTTGGCACCAGTGGCGTCTCTTACAGAAGCTACACCTGCCATGCCTAGAATACAGACATCCCGTACCCGCCAGAGATTAATTCCACAGACTCCAAGTAAACCTCCCACGTCTGCCGCCTTGGAAGCAGCCCAGCCATCACAGACACCGACGAAGTCGGACTCGCCCTCGTTCCTCCGACCAAACCCATCCCCCCACAGTGCCGAACGTATAGGATCTATCCTCTCATGGGAACAGCTTGCATCAGAAGCATCTCGAACCATGAACGCAGACGAACTTGGAAACATGCTTTCTGATGTCCCCGCCCCATTCCATGCAGGGCCTTTATCGCCTATGCCCACCGGGTCTGGTCCCACCTACTCCGAGGTTCCTGAAAGTCCAACCCTCAGTGTACCTGACACTCCAAGTACATATGGCTCTATCTCTCAAATCTTGCTACCCAATGTTACTCCCTCACCTGCCCCTCGCTATACATTAAGACAGAAAGGATCTAAATCCGATGGCTTGTCCCCCGATGCGGCTGTTGTGACCCTTCTTCGCTTACAGTTGGCCTCTGCAGAAAATACTGCTAAAGAAAGACTGGCACAATTGCAGTTGCTGGAGGAGGAGGTCCATAATTTGAAGCAGATGCGCGCCCGGGACGCAGAGCAATTATCCATGCAAGTATCGGTCCTAGAGGCAAAAATGAGAGGAAGTCTTGAAGAACGAGAACGCTCTGACGAGGAGCAGAACACCTATATCGCTTCTTTAGAGGAACGACTAAGGCATGCGGAAGTCTCCCGTGATCAAGCCGTTAAAGAAGCTGTAAAGGATGCGGAACAAGCGGTTCAGTCGTCATTGACTTCTGTCATAACATCCCATCGCCAGAGAGCAGATGCTGCTTGTTCAGCCCAACTGGCTGCCAAGGAGTGGGAGGGTGTCCGGGAACGGTGCGAAGATGAGTTAGATGTCGTGAAAGCCGACCGAGAAATATTATTGTTGCTTTTGGCAGAGCTGGACCTTGCTCAGCAACAGGTAAATCACAACATGACCTGAATGATATAGGTAAATTGTCTTTGACTCTTTGAAAGAGAACAACGCACTGATTTTTGTGTTTGCTGCAGCGATCTCTTTGATGTCGATGTACTTATACCAATTTCTTTTTACTTGTACTTATTATATTTAGCGAGTAACTGTTACTGTTATGTCGGATATGCTACGAAATTTATTCTGTAAATTTGCTGTAAATTCCGCAAATTAATCTCGTCTGTGCCAGGAGTATCAGGAGCCACGTGGCCCGAAGTCTGAAGGCTGGGTATTTTCTGGCTTGAACTTGTACGAGCGTTTTCAGTAAACACGCACGATGAAGGCATCAACAACAGAATCATCCTTCTGTGCGAAATTGATTGGCTACCTGTAACAGCTGCAAATATGGGCCAAAGCAGTTGTTTTTGTCTTGCATCCACGGTCCAACATGTCTCCATTCTCATGTTATCCTGTGAAGACTGCAAAGGATGTAGCGTCGAAGAAATACGACTACATAGTTGTCGGTGGTGCGTCTATTCGCTTGATTTGTCTGAAGCTACATTCACGCAAGTCTTAGGTGGAACTGCCGGCTGTGTTCTGGCTTCTCGCCTGAGCGAAGATTCAGAACATACAGTATTACTTATTGAACGTGGACCAGTCGTGGATAGCTGGACATCTCATGTTCCACTGATTTCCAGTAACTTTACAGACCAAAAAGCACCCGTCTATAAGTGGCAGTCATCTCCGCTTCAAGCACTGGGGGGCAAGAGTCTTACGCTGGTGACGGGGAAAGCGCTTGGAGGTTCGACCAAGATCAATGGACTTATCTATTCACGCTCTGTTCCTGGAGAATATAATGCTTGGCAACAAGCCGGGAGGAAGAACTGGGATTGGGAACATGTTGAGCCGTACTTCAGGAGGAGTGAAGACTCGCTCTCACACGGCACTTCTCCTGCTCGCGGTACCCATGGTACGCTGTACAGTCTATTCTTTCACGATCAAATTATACAACTTGTCTCTCTCAGGACCTTGGCAGAATCAGAGCGTTAAGAAAGAGCATTTCAAGAGCGTTAGAACGTGGGTCACCCGCTGCTGTGCATTTTGTCCTTCGTCTCAATTCCCTGCCATCTAGAAATGTCAAAGTAGCTAGTGATATTGGCATCCCGCTCGTCTCTGAGGCCAATGATCCCTCTGTTCCGGTTGTAGCATGCACTTTATTGGATGCTACCATCACTCGTGTCAAACACAGATGTTCAACTGACAGTGCTTTTCTTCCTCGGGCGCTTGTGACCGGTAGACGCAATCTAACTATCTGCACTGAGACATTGGTCACATCGCTCGACATCGAATCTACTGATGATGGTCTATTCAAAGTGGTCGGTGTGCATTTCGAGCCGGATTCAAATGCAAGGCAACAGTATCGTGCTTCTGCTGCCCGGGAAGTTATTCTTTGTGCAGGGGCCATCACGACGCCCCAATTGCTTCTTCTCAGGTATAAAAATAGTCTTTTTAACAGCACGCATATTATCTTAAGCATTCATGACAGTGGTATCGGTCCTGCAAAGCACTTGAAGGAAGTTGGAGTACCAGTGTCTAAAGACTTGCCTGGTGTCGGTACTCACCTGGTCAGCCTCATTTCATTTGATCTCAAACAGTGACTAAAGTGGCAACAGCAAGATCATATCAGTGTTCCTCTCGTGTTCAAAGCACCGTTGGCTGACAGTATTGAAGTCCTGATGGCCAAACCTCTCACAGCTATCGGAGAATTTGCAAATTACGTTCTGAAAGGGAAAGGAGTTCTCGGGCAACAAGTCCAACAAGCCAATATAGTCCTTCGCTCGGCATTATTGGATGATAATTCCCAAGTCCATCTTACGGACACCACGGAAACAGATGGTTATAGACCTTCTAATGTTCCTGACATCGAGATCATGTTTTTACCTGTAAACGCCACTGATCGCCAGTTCGACGGACTCGCCAAAACATACGGAGCCTTCTCATACTTGTGCTCAGTTCTTCGTCCGAAGTCTTTCGGATCGGTGCAACTGAAATCATTGAACCCGCGCGAACAACCAGTGTGCGATCTTGGGACTCTCACTGACCACGAAGATCGTGCCCCCCTTTATAAGGTCTTGCGACTTGCGCTGACAATAGCAGGCAAAGTGCGCAACGATGGCTATCCGTTGGAAGACTTATTAGTTCCGGTGGGTACAGATGACAAGGCTCTAGACGACTTTATTCAAGAGAACGTCATGACCACATATCACTATTCTTCGTCTTGTAGGATGGACCAAGAAGATCAACTTGGCGTGGTTGATGACGAATTGCGTGTGCATGGAGTAAAAGGGCTCCGTGTTGCTGATGCCAGTGTCTTTCCGCAGATTCCCGCTTGTCACTTGCAGGCGCCGGTGGTGATGATTGCAGAAAGATGTGCTGAGTTCATCCGTGCGTCTACTTAAGTTCCCGTGATTTTGGGGGGGGGCCTTTCTGTGTATGTATCTACCTAATTTGGACTGTTCGTGAAACCTGTTCTACGGGAGGAAATTAATTTTTCATCATCAGATAGGTATCACGTAGAAAATGTCCAAATTTAATCTCAATTTCTATGAATCTGGCTATGACTGGAGACCTTTACTGCAAATTCTCAGCCTCGCGCATACTATCGCTCTGAGATCAATGCCCTTTGCTCATGATCTTACTACCGGTTCGGGCTCTAGAACAAGAACTGATATATATTTCGAGCCCACAGTAAATCATCACTTGAAGATTCATGTCTGCTATCTCGCCTAGTATCCCTGCTGAGGTTTCCCCAATCATTGAGGCGTACGCGAAATCCATCAGACCAGCGTTCACCTTCATACTGATATCTGCTGTCTTTTCTGCCATTCTTGCTGCTTTACTTCTCATGCTTTTCGCGTTGTCGACCTCACATTCGCGTCGACAGCCAATATTTATTCTGAATCTCCTGACGATTACTCTGGGCTTGGTGGTCGGTATACTTTCCAATCATCTGACAGTATGTATGATTCTTTCAATAGCTCGACAAGCTGCTTCATCTCCTTTGTCAGATATCTTCCATTCTTTCACCGCTGGCCGGAGTCAATCCTACTGAAGGTGAGCCTCCCCTCCCATACACCCGGTTACGCTCCGCCCACCTTATATCCGATCCGATAGACCTCGTATACAATGTACTTTATGTGTGGCTTCCATGGATCACAGAGGCTATACTTGTTCTACGAGTGATAGTTGTCTATATGCCAGGATACACAGGTCGAATTTATATCGCGCGCATTCTTGGTTTCTCGATCCTAATTAAGGCTGCTCGTGCCGCTATAAATATTGTCTTCCTCATCCAGTGGAAGCAGAGTACCTTCTCTGGCAGCAATATCAATCAGTTCAATATAACCAGAGGGCTGGACACATGGACCCTCAAGACCGCGTGGATATTAGAGCTTGTGGATAATCTGTCTGGCTTTTTGAACTATCCAGCCGAGCTGTATCTGATGTGATCTTCAGATATATTTCTGGTCTCTTCTTATGGAGACTGGCGTCGAAAGGCCACTTATTCAATCCAAAGAGTACAGGCCGTGAATCCCAAAGTGAAGGGAATACTATTGGTAAGCGTGAATTTGTGCTCTGTAGTTAGACATCTTGCAACACATCCTTTTCTTGAAGCGTCCTTCACTAGCAAGATTCAAAGCCTCTTCTGGATCGCGACAACTAATCTGATCTTTCCTTGTAAGTCAAGAAACTCGCGAACGTCTCAGCACCGTCTCAAGTTCTCTGCAGTGATATTCAATTTACTGCAAATCATCATTATCTCTACCGCGGATAATATTCTATTGGCTGCCGCTGTCGAAATGGCCAGTATCTACGTGGCAATAATCTCCACTGCCTTTGCTGATCACTGCCTCTTTGAGCTGACTTTCAATCAATTCACTGTCCCCCCACCATGTAGTTTGGGCAGCAACTTCCTCGTTTAAAGACGCACATCCAAGTGTCTACAAGCGAGGCGGCTCTAGGTCTGTGCCAGAAGAAACAATACTTGAGCCTCTCGAGTTTGGGAGTGATACACAATACTGAAGGTCACGGGCAGGGGAAATTCGCGTTGAAAGCGAATACTCGGAAATTTGAGCAGTGGTCGAATTGTGGAGGCGCTTACTTGTACTATGTTTTACCAGGCCTGCCTGCAATTAAACACACTGTCATTATACAAGATTAGCAACACCTTCGGTCCTGATTTTCTTTTCGCAGAAGATCATGATGTGGGGACAACGTCAGACATGTTTAGATGACTGATGTTTGTGCTTTGAAGCCAACACATGGAATTTGTGTATACTGATCGTCGCGACATCCGTGGTCTGCCATGGTATAAGTGAGTCATGAGCGACAATCAACCAACAATCAACTTCACCACAGCCAGAGTGAGAGCAAACTATTATGTCTCGAAGAAGTTTGGCATAAAGTGATATATTATCGGGATTGCTGGCAGTTGATCACACATCAAGTTGCAGTGGACGCGTTTCTTAGATACACACGGGCTGAGCTTGAGGCCATGAGGAAGAGACTTTAATAAAACCCCTAGGAAAACCCTTACTTGTAACTTGACTAGTGTTGCCGCAAGGTGAGCGCTGATGATTCTCAAAAGCACTTTGAGCGGCGAAGAAGCTGAGAAGAAAATGCAGTCAGCATGTTTGACTAAGCGCTCTTCAAGTACCGCGCACGGACCACTTTCTGCACAGTACCTTCGTGACTTCATGCATCTTGGAACCCAAGATGTCTCTATACTGTCTCCGTCATCATTAAATTTCAGGAATAACCTAGCGAAACTCATATCACCATTGCGACGTGCTCGTCCAACCGTTCCTTTTTATCGACTGGCAGCGCATAGAATACCGACACTATGGGGTCTTTATCGACGCCTTCTACGAAATGCTCCCTCAGAGAACGTCAGTAACCGATTATCTCGTACACTAAAGCCGACTGTAATGACAATGGGCAGAAATAGATATACCATCGCGTACGTAGTGCGTTCAGGATAAACCATCACATTACCGGTACGGAAAGAACAAGGGGAGAACTGCAAAAGGGCTACAAGGTATATTTGACCTGCAACTGGATACTGCTTCAGCACTCACTGCGCGGTCTTAGTGGTTGGATACTTTTAAACGTGCCCATTCTGGAGATCTGAAAACGCAAGCTTTGCTTGGCAGATATGACCGGTTTCTCGAAATGAAGCACCAAAAAGAACATTGGAAGGAACTCGTGAAAAATGAGATAGTATGTTGGACACCTCACTCCATATTCTGCTTCATGCTCATTCATTGTATTTTCAGGAATGGCAAAATCGTATGAGAAATCGACCTATCCTTACAGGAGGCTTAATTCACCCTACTCATTATAACCCTCCTCTACCGAGAATGAAACCCCAGCCGATGCAGATCAGCCGCATCATAGTCAATCGTTTGAAAACCAGAGAACGCAGATTCTTGAAACTGGAGGCGCTAGCGCAGCTGAGAGACATGGTTAATAAGGAGCATGTTTTTGAAAATCGCCTACTACAAGGTACTCAACATGAACTTACTTTCGGAGGTGATGCACGAGCAGAGTGGTGTACGTTTTTCATAAATAACGATTCAACCTTACAGCTAATTGTCCTTAATAAAGTAACACCAATTAATCATACCTCTCGTACTATCCTCAAGGTTATCCGTGACACTACCTCCCGGAATATGCGCCCTTTCTCTCAAGAGCTTCTTGATCAAGTAAATGCCGCTCGCAGAAATAAAATAGCCAATAAGACCAAGGAACGCCAGCGCGAACTACATGGAGAGGTGTTGAAGAAGACATTACAGCGCAGGCGAAAAGGGATTCCTCCACATCAATGGGCGATGATGAACGAGAAGCAGAGGAGGGAGGCTCTGATTGTAACACGTAATATTGCGGAGGTCGGGTATGTCGGTTTGCTGAAGAAACGGATGGGCTGGAAGTTGAGGGAGCCATCCCAAAAAATTGAAGGGAAGACATGGAGCGTTGAAGATGGAGAATGGATTAGCAGTGACGATTTGAGGGTCGCGGCGGAGGCACTGGAAAAGATACAAGCAGAGAATCAAAGACGAAGGAAGGCTGTTGGAGAGGGATGCACCTGAGTAGCATTCTATTCCGGGTCCCTAAAAGACATTGAACTCTATTTGCGACAAGATGTAGCTGGCTCGTACCTTTTCAGACTGGAGGTTATGTTTACTGAGTGCAAGACCAATGAAATTACTCTTAGTCATCGCATAGTCAAAGCTGTACTTTGTATACTTGCATGTGACCTCGTGCAGAAACTCTTGCGAGCTCTTGCGTCACCGTGACAGACGTGACTAAAACCGTGACCATGCACCGATATACCCTACTCAAGTCCCGCAGTTGGGCTTGCATTCAAGGCATACGACACAGAAGAGCTTTCAATCTATACAGAAGCTTACATACAGAAGCGAAAGATTACGAGTCCAAGTATGCAGACAAATTACGCCTGCGAGCTAAGGAGTGAGGTATTTTGACTTTGTATGTTTCAATTCTCTAGTTTTGCTGATAGGGGAATAAATGCATTTTTCTCCTAATTATTCACAGGCAAGGATTAAGTGTTCCTGAACTGAAGACCAAGGCGCAAGAGCGGCAGCAGGAGGAAAGGCAAAAGTTGCGTGAAGCCAATGAGGCGGCACGACTTGCTCAAGAAAGGCAAAAGGCAGCAGTAGCAGCATCCTCGGTTGGCTCTGGATCTTCTACTGTACAATCAGCTGCGCGTTCTGAGGTGCGGAAAGACAGTTCTCCGGTCAAGGTGAGTCAATATTACAGTCTTGCTTGTATCAAGTTCCTGAATACAATTCAAGCCTTTGTCGTCCATTCTCAATCTTCCTCGAATTCTTTCCGTCAATGCCTCTCAAGTATCTGCACTTTGGACAGCGTACCACGCGTCACGCTCCGAAGGCACTGGGCGTGGATATTTATGTGCAACCATACCCGTCGAGCTCTATGAGAAGATGTCTAGTGTTGCTTCCAAATACCCTTCTTTTGTTCTTCCCGTGCCTCGTCCGGACGCACAAACTGGCGCTGCAAAGAAAGAGGAGGGCGACATGGCATACGAATTCTTTTTCATGGAGTGGGGTTTTCACGATTCTCCTTCAGCGCCTTCTGCTACTGAGCCAGATGTTTTTGCGTCTTCTGCCTCCAATCCTCAAGCGCCGCCTGGAGCTACCAACCCGCCTACAACAACGATCTTGTTTACTCCTTTGCAGGAGTACAAAATGCGCGCTGCATTTGCCACTCCGCATCTGGTGTTGACACATTACACAGATCTTGCTCGTACTCATGGGATTATACTCCTCCGTGGAGAAATCACACCCGCCACAGGTGCCGGCGGAAGGTACATGTTGTCTCAGGAGGACGCTCAAATTTTATCAATGGGCGTCCAGAAATTCTACTTGTGGTCGGATAACAAAGCTGCTGAAGACACCAGCTCGACTGGAGAAAAGATATTACGAGCGTTCCACGAAAACTCAAACGAGTTTGATTGGCAGGAGATGCTCAAGTATGGTACACAAACATTGTGATTCATTCCATCAAAAAGATTACAATGAAGTTATAGACGCATAATAGAAGTCCATGGTCTAACTTACAAATCTTCTAATGTTCTTGCCTCCCCCGGCTTGCGCCACACGTTTATCGACTGCAAGAGCAGCTTGCTCGATTTGTTCTTCCCTCACAATTGGAGTAGAGCCGGTTAAGCTTAAGGAAGAAGTCAGATTGTCGCTTTAGTATTGCTATATAACGCTGGTTGCTTACCGTTTCATCTTTCGTGGACCACTTCCTGACCCACGACTCGTCCTCGACTTCTTTGGTGAAAAAATCATCGAATTGTCTTCGAGGTTGTTATCATCGGCAATAGACATATTCTCCACTCCTCGTTCTAACGTCGAAACTCGGTTCCCGCTGGTCAAAAACCTAGATTGATTGGCCTTGGGTCGAGTGGGAGAAGGGCTGGATACACGGGGAGCAGGTTTTGCTTTGGGAGTTGGTACTGGAGGTAGCCATTCATCCTCGTCTTCCGAGTCTTGATACGATTCCGCATCTTCTTCACCCTCGGATTCGCTGGGCAGAGCGCTGGTCTCATCATCGTCCATTTCCGTTTCACCCTCGGTAGTTTCTGCATCTTCATTGTCCGATGCTACCATCGGACCGTCAGGGATGAACGGTCGCGACTCCCGCACCTCCCGAGGAGCTGTACTCTCTCGCTTTGTGGTCGAAATGTGAGTAGGTTTGCCTTTAGTTGCGAGAGGGGAACCATCGGACACTTCAGATTGCTGGCTTTCGAATTCGAATTCTTCGCCAGACGAGGACATTTCTTCATCTTCCTCCTCTACCTATCGACATAAGGCCAGCATTCAGCCAAATCTGATTCCGTGTGAAGAAGTAACTTAGTCCCGTACCAGGCTCATTTCGACTTCTTCTTCCTCGCTGGAATGTCCGCGGGATTGCGGCTGTCTTCGCTTGACTGGACTACCAAACAAGCCAGATTGATGTAGCATGTCAATCTTAGCATCAGTCTTCACTTCGTTCTGTTCGATCTGTTCACTCAAAGTGTCAAGAGAATCACGCTCTATGGTGCAAGAAGAGGAATCGACCAACCTCGTTCATGAGCCGCCTCGTGTACATCTGCTCTATGTTTCTCATGCGCTCCTCCATCTCTTTCATCACTTCTTCGCGTACCTCAGCCTCAGCGAGAGCGCATCTCATCTCAGATTCGAACAGCTGCAAAATTAATTAAATCCGAGGATGTCACCCATAATATAAGTATGGAACTCACCTGCAGACGCAGGTACTCGATCTCATCGAACAAAGCATCGACAAGAGGATTGATCGGTGTACCATCTTCGTCGTCTCCATTACCTTCATCGTCTTCCGGAACTGAGGCGAAAAGAATGTTCTCAGTGAAGGGTATTTTTCTTGTTGAGATACCAGCACACCAACCTTCAAGAACTTCCAATACTGCTTCGCTATTTTTCCTACCACTTCCCGTGCCGTCCATCGATATTGTGACCTTACGCCTGAAAGGTTTAGGAGCAATGTCCGGATCTTTCAAAGTCGATGGGCCCAATTGTTTTATAGTTTTTCCTTGAAGCTTGCCGATGACAGGAGCCCGCTGCACAGGCGCTGGAGTTGGAGAAATGTACACCTCCCTCGCGAGGGCAGCAAACTTCATTACATGCGAGTTCTCGTCGTATCCTGTGTCGTAGGGGTTAACATTGACGATCATCACCTATGGGGTAAAATCGTCCGTTAGATCTATATGCGTAGAACCAGTAGACCAGAACCTGCTTACAGCACGACCATCCCCAGCGAAGTAGTCCATCAAAGCCTCAGTGAGTTTACTGTGTCTGAATGGGACAATTGAAAGTGCTTTCTTCACATCTCGCGTATCCATTCTTCCCGCTTTGCCTTCGCCTTCGTGCGACAGACTCATAGCAACCCTGCGCTGATTTGACCGTAAGACCTCGAGACATTGCCCAAGAACCATCAACGACTTGTTGATGTTTCCTGCCTCCTTCAGCCGGTCACCGGTAGTATGCGTATGTTTCGTGCGCTCCGAACCAGCCAGATCCACAAGCGTAAGTCGGGAGACCTGGATAGCAGTAGGGTCCTAAGCGTACCAGAATCAGTATTCATGAGACAAAGAAGCAGAAAATTTACACACATTCCTTTCGCCACGATGGCATCGCATTATCTTGAGAATGACCATTCCATGGCTCCGACTACTCTCGCGATTGGCAAGTGTGCCAAAAACACGACGATGTAGTTGACCTAATTTCACCAGTGCCTTCGCCTGGGAAGCACTCTGCACTCGAAACTGGCGCAAGCCGGCAATGTATTTTCCAGCGACATCCGAGTCAGGATTGTCAGATGTCGGCGAAGACTTCAACGGCAGCGCAGTACGCTGTAGCACAAGTGAAGACTGAGCTCCGAAACGTGGTATGCCAGTCGCTTTGGGCTGGACGCCAGTGTCGTCTTTCACCGAGTCCAAGAGGTCGTATACTTTCTCGTTGTATACTTCGGCATAGGAAAGCCACACGGTGTATTCATAGTTACGGTCTAATTTGAGAACTGTGGAGTCGGCAGCTAAGTCAGAACTGGAGGTAGAACTGCTTATTTGTTGGCCAAGGACTTCGGCGACTGCAGGTTCTGGCGCTACCGGGGGTGGCTTCATATCTGATTCGTCCGCAGGTTCAACCCCGTACAGGCGAACGGGGCGATACTAAATGAGTTTTGAATTGAGTACAAGCAGATCGAGAAGGACAAGACATTACTGTACGTACTCTGCCATCACCATGCAATCCTTCAATACTGTTAAAGATGACATCAAGAGACCTTGGAAGTATTCCTGCACTGTCTTCATTCGAGCCACCTTGCACGGTGTAGGTTTTTCCAGAATTTGTCACGCCATACGTGAAAAGCAGAGCATTCTGTCCCTCGAGCGCATCACGGACCAGCGGAAGAGTTGTTTTGGTGAAGAAATCGGACTGTGTTGTGTTGGGAGGAAAGACATGGGTAAATGTATAGGTAGATGATGGGGATACAGTAGATGCGCGGAATCTGGATGCGGGGTTCTGATGCTCCTGAGGGTCTGTCATTCGGACTGAGCTGTCTGACAGCTGAGTTAGATACGGTGAAGATGCTTCATCATCTTCGTTAAGATTGGGCCTGATACGTAGATATGCCTGATATCTAGTTATATGAGTAGTTCGCAGGGCAGTGATGGTGCTCACCATGATCGGTTCACGCTCGCTCTCGACAGCGTTCGTAGTCTTTGTGGGTTTACGAGCTGCGGTAGATTTTGAGGGTGGTTTACTAGGAGGATTAGGCACATCTTCAGTATTTCCGCGGTTTAGCAACGGTTTTCTGCCAGTGGTCTTCTTCGCAGGTGGTGCAGGTAAAGAAGGCGGAGTGGCAGCCGCTGTCGCAGCAGCGGCCCTTGCTCTAGTTGTTCTTGTAGGAGCTACAGTAGCAATATTGGTAGCAGGTGCCTTATTTCTTGTCGAAGATCTTGTAGCTTTAGGCTTGTCGGACATGGTGGATGATTATGGTTGAAAGGAATCGTCCTCAAATCCATGCCAGCCGGCGAACACGACTCTTCCGAAGTCACGAGTCTGTCGCGTACATGCCACGTGATCGTGGATAGACCATTCCAGGCCACTGCCAGTCAAGTTTGGTCACAAATCCGTTCAAAATTTCGAGCTGTCTCAAGCCATAGTTTCATGAGTGCGATGTAACCCACTTTCGCAGCAAATAGCTGTCCGAACAGAACACGTGAGCTGTGATAATGTCTATGACGCGCCTTTTGGTTCCCTCGACGTCATGGCTATGGAGGACAAACTACTTAAGGCCAGCGGCTCTGTCAGACCCCTTCACTCAACTTTCATACGTCCATTCACCATGCTCCGTACAGCGTTTACTTCAATTTCTCGTGCTTCCGGTGCACGGACGTTGCACTCGACACCTGCTGCCTATAAGACTGTCACGGAAAAGGTTTCAGAAGTGGCTGATACCGTGAGTCGTCGATTCCTCGCCGGTCGTTTCAAGCACTCTAATACCTGGAATAGGTGAACAAAAAGGTGGGGAAGGGCTTGGCGTCGGCTATCGAAAAGGGAGAACAAGCGACTGCAGCAACGAAGGAGACGTTAGGTATATGCTCAGCCCGTCTATTCACCCCTAACTCGGAAACTCATGAAGTACAACTAGGGTCTGCTAAGGACAAGACGAAGGAGGCGTCTAATGCTGCCGGCCAGAAAGCCAATCAGGCGAGTACTCAATTCATGTAGGCTGCTCTGTGTTTTCTGAACTCGTTTTCAGGCTTCTGCTGGTGCTAAAGCGGCAAAGGAAGACTTCAAGAAGGAAGTCTCAAAGTAATGATCTCGCGCTAAAGAGCAGCGGACTTGGCATCGACACAACATTCCTCATGTATTATTATTTTGTACAATCTACCCATCAGTTTACTGTATTCAAGGAGATCGAAACGGTATTTTATGTGGTCACAAGAGCAATCAAATCTTTGAACCTGTAAAGGCCAAAGCAGAACATATTGAGTGACGTCATACTAAGATCGGTATATACATATATAGACAAACTGCAGCGGGACAAGACATGACGATAAAAGCACGTAAATGAGAAATACGTATACATACACCGAAATGCAAGAAGTAAAAAATACATACGTATAATATAGGTAGATAGTATCAACATCACGAATCACAGTCCTCCTGTGCTAGTATACACGCATCTAATAAACAAGCATAATGATCTGACGGGGTTGCCTGACTCAGTCTTTCATTCACCACCTGAAGAACAGATTTTCCACTAAGGAATCAGTCAGTAATGTATCAACAATACGGAATAAGAAACGTACTCGACTGGACCATAGGCAACCTGGACTTCACAGCGTAATGATCCAATTGAGGTGGGCCAGCGGGAAAATGTATCAGAGTCAAAGACAAATGAAACATAGGCCTTGGCTTTCTTGGTAGGAAATAAAATCATAGCATGAGCTTTGAACATTGAAGACGATTGCTCAGGTGTCTTCATGACTTCAATCTCAACCGGATACTTGAGTGAGATGTGTCTGATCTGAGAGCGAAGCTGTGTAGTTGAAGACCAATAGTCGGCTAGAGTGTGAACAATCTAGAGAGGTACGAGAAACGTGAGAAACAGATAAAGCCGGCAGGCATCAGAAACTGACCTGGCGGATCGACAAGTCGCCGGCCTGGCGTATACGCTCCTTTGCAACAGCCAAGAGAAAGTCACTGAGGCGAGGAAAATCGTCCTTGTATTTCGTACGAAAGTCCGCTAGCCTCGTGATGTCCACCTTTTCAACAACGGGCAAAAACTTGCGGCAGGGTACACTGACACGGAATTGAGAGGCATAGACATATTCGAACAACTCCGCGCCGACTTTTGTTATACGGAACATATGGAGATCTTCCAAAGCTTCCAATTCATCTGTATGTGATTTAGTTGAGTTTATATCGAGTCTAGGAAGCTCTCTACACACCTTTGAGTCGGAACACTTCGGCCTGAGTACTGTTCGTTTGGATGTGGAGTATCCTATTGGCCTCGTTAATAGCTGCGTTGGCCTCTCGCTTCTGTTCTTCGATGTCCGCCAAGCGCTCCTGGAGCCATTGAACTTGATCATTGCCCTCCTTGACTTCTGCTTTGAGAGCCTCTACTTCGACACTAGAGTTACGATTAGAGGGGGGAAAACAAGGAAGTATACTCTCCTTACTTCTGTTCCGCGATTGAAGCTTTCAGTTCGTTCAGATAATCTTGGTCGCTTTCCTCAATCTCAGCCACCTCGCGCTGCTCAGCCTCTAGCTCCCGCATGACTTCCTCGTACTCTCGCTGAAGCTCTGGAACAATTTCATCGGCTTTGGCTTTGATTTTCTCCAATGCTCTAGCGTCCTGAGGTTTGATTAAACGGTCAGCAGACACATAAATCATAAGACGAGACCTACGTTTTCTAAGTCACTGAAGGCTGCCTGAGCAGTATGCTTGAGGCCTTCAATCCACTGTAACTTCCAATCATACCAATCGGATTTTGCCAATGCCCGCGTATTCGTTCTTATAAGGCGTAATTGATGCTGCGAAAAACTCACTGAATCAATGGCCAGACAAAAACGCGAATAAGCTACTCACGAGTAATTCCATTTGACCCTCTGGATCCGCTCGAGAGTACTCCGTGAAAAGTTCAGGAGTCATCTTCGCGGCTTCCTCCTCTGCCTGCTCAAACACGGCCTTGCTTTTTTCCATCCATCCCTCAAGATCCCTCGAAATCCGTGAGTACAAGACAAGCTGCGGGACGTCGATTGCCATCGCTACAGCGTACTCCGATAGTGGAATATCTGCGATATTTCGTGGTTGCCGATTGGATTCCTGTGGATGATGCATCGATCGCCGAGGAGCGGCCAGCTCATCCATGAATTTAATACCAGTCATCTCGAAGAATTGCTCGATCGATATTGGAGGCTGTTGGAATAAGCATCAGCTTTTGGAAGGAACAAAGCTAAGTCGTGCCCTTACCCCTTCATCAGGTTCATATCCGTCTTCTGGTACAGCATCTCTCCATCGTTCGGTTGCCGCCATATCCATGCCTACGGGTCCATCCTCTTCATCTGCGTATGCTGCGGGTGTTAGCATAGACGACAAGTCCGCGACCGGCGGCGCCGGAGACGATGGACCTGCTTCTGTGGAGGGCGAGGGATTCGCTGGTGAAGCTGGTACGGGACCAGTCGATGTAGCAGAAGACGGTTGCATAGGACTGAGGGTGGCAGAATTTGAGTCGTTTTCCTGTACCGGCAACTCCTCAACTTCAGCAGAGACTGACTCCTTCTCCTTCCCTTTCGTGCTTTGAGCATGCTGAGCACCCGAATCCCTTTCGAACTTCTTCCAAGCATCCGGAGCACCCGAGCCCATACTAGCGCGCCCAAGGCCAATCCCTGCTTTTTTCTTTGCGGAAGTGCGGACAACATCAGGCATCTCACTGTCTTGGGCCATATCTGCCGCAGGAGTGCTGGCCAGCCCAACTGTCATACTCTTCCGGCGTGCAAAGTAGTCAGAAGGGCGCCTGATCGAAGACGTCGGCTTGGAAGTAGAGGCAGCTTGGAATGGCGCCTTCTTACTAACAGCAAGTGGTTGTGGTTTCGGTAAGCCGGGAGAGGCGGTACTGACATTTTCGGCAGTGGAAGTAGCATCTGTCCATTTTGCTGCAAGAGCAAGGCGCTTAGCTGGACTCGGTCTGTTGGCATTACCATCTGATGACGGATCCGATATAGTGCGTTCTCTTTTCTTGGCGGGGCTTTTCGTTGGGCTGGATGCTCCCGTTGTAGCAGCGGAAACAAACTTCTTCGGACTCGGCCGGGATACCGGTGGTGCAAAGGCAGCAGAAAATTGCTTGGGAGGCGGTTTATTGGCGGGACCATGTTTCTTGGGAGATGTAGATGGAGGCCTGAAAACGACGGGCAAACCAGAAGTGGCTGTCCTTCGGTTTTCAGTAGGTGGAAAGAAAACAGTTGAAGCGGAGGCTGGAGCTGGCTGGGGTTGGGAAACAGTGGGTGTCGATGACGTATTTTCCAGCGGTGGTTGTTCCGCCTGCGGTTGGGGCGCAATACTAGGTCGCGGAGTTGAAGTTGCATGGGGGGGAGGAACGATGGATCCGTATATCTCCGATTCGTCCATCGTTGACTCCTGGTAGCCTAAGCTCGGACGCACTAAATCACCGCCGACGCTGACTCTACCAAGCACCTTGCTCAAATTGAGTGTTTCATTCCCGGCGTCAACGTCATTGTCGAAACTTCCGTCCGACATAGACATGGACTCATTGTATGTCTCAGCAAGAGATAAAGACTGTCTGGCTTGCATCACTCGCTGAATAGCGTCACCAACGTCCATGTCGTCTCCTCCAACTACATTGATGTTATCATCCATGTCGAGGTCAGAAGACGGAGGAGCGGCGTCACCCGAATGAGTAGCTTTGACCAAAGCCAACCAGGCTTTATCTTGCTGAGCAGGTCGCAGTGCTTGGCTCAGAGGCACCGTGATTTCCATTGGCTGAGAACTATCGGCGTCGCTGGTCAAAGATTGGTCCGAAACAAAAGACTGAGTGTTTTCCTCGCCATAATCCTCACTCGTGTCGAACCGTATAGGATTCGAGGAAATCTGTGCCAAAGGAGCTCGAGGGGCGACGGAGGATCTTCTGCGAAGATCTCCTCCGTACGCCTGTGTGACTTCCATGTCACTATTCTGGTCAAAATCGAATTCCTCGTCAGCCAGCGCTGATTGGTCTTGCTGTCCGTCGAAGATGAAGCCAGCAGCACTCGTAGAGGTGAGATCCATATCTTCACTCCCAGCGAATGATTTCCTGATAGATGAGCGTCGAGGGATCATTGCTGCTCTAGGATAGGCGTTCTCGTCGTTCATGACGACTGGATTGTGCGGAGCATCGTCTGACGAGGGCATCTCGGGAGAGCTCGGAGCTTCTTGTGAAGATATAGAGGAGCTCGTTGTGTCGGGTTTGTTGAAAAAGCGCACTCTGCAGCTATCGCTGAAACTGACACGTCGCCCCATGGATTTACGAACGAAATTATCGTGAATGGGGGCCTCATAGTCCTGCGTAAAGTCCATTGATTGGGTGGCATTATTCTCATCAACATGCGCGATAGTTTGAGATTGTGGTCGTAAGGATGTTGAAGTAGATTGTGATGTATTCAGAGACGGTCTTGATTTCAGTATACCTTTAATTGGGCCCTAACGCGAGTATTTCAGTCACAGTAGAGCGTAACAAGGGTAGCCCTGGGACACGTACTAGAGATAGTCGTGATCTAGTAAGAGGGCTGAGCTCGCTCGGAACTACACTGTGAGCTCGCCTTCGTTTGGGGGCAACGGCATGACCTTGGTGAGCGACGGCGATAGACTTTCGCCTGCTGAGCGAATCTTTGCTAACCACCATGACAGTCTGGAAGAATCGAGAAAGGTGTAGCAAGAGAATATGCAAGATGTAAGTAAAAGAATGAGATGAAGATACTTAGCCGCTGAGATAGTCTGGATCGTTGACGAGAGTAAACTAGAACCGCGACACGGTCACATGATATGTTTGCTCCCATACTTACGTAATATCATGTTTAGTAATGGCTGATTTCTGGACCGCCGGCTATTCGCTGGGATATGCCGTGACGGATAAAAAATTATGATCAGGCCATTCAGCAAAATAAACTTAAGAAACGCTCCCAGGGACCCAAAGCCCAAGCTGCAACCCAGCTGCCACCATGGCCGTCAACGACTACTCCCATTCGGCTTCCATCCCTTCGTCTACCGCTGAAGCTCTCTATAAGCTTCCATCTACTTTGCTTCCATTCGCGTCGAATGGGAACGCTAGCTGGTGGTATACTACTGCTGCTATTCTTATCTCGCTCTTGATTCTCGAGCAGACGGTGTATCGATACAAGAAACGCCATTTGCCGGGAGACAGATGGACTATACCACTTATTGGCAAATTTGCGGATTCTATGAACCCGACCATGGAGGGTTATAAGAAGCAATGGGATTCAGGCGCCCTGAGCGCTCTCAGTGTATTCAACATGTAAGTCCATTTCGTTTACTTCGCAACTATTAAAATTCGAACACGTTCTCAGCTTCATTGTAATGGCATCTTCCAATGAATATTCTCGCAAAATTCTCAACTCTCCTACTTATGCGGAGCCCTGCCTAGTACACTCTGCCAAAGCAATTCTGAAACCGGAGAATTGGTAGGTATACTGACCTTTGCTTTATAAATGCGCACTCACATAATTTCCAGGGTGTTCCTCACTGGCAAAGAGCATGTGGATTACCGCCGCTGCTTAAACCTGCTATTTACTCGTAAAGCGATAGGGTAAGACTCAATCAACCTTTGGGATGCCTTCGGTTGAGTAATTCTCTGCTTTAGAATGTACGTCGGTATTCAGGATGCTATCACGCGCAAGCATTTTGCCAGCTGGCCAGCAACCGAGAATGGAAAGCCAGTAGCAGCCCCAATCATGATGATTGCACGATATCTCAATATGGATACTTCCCTGCGTGTTTTCTGTGGTAACCACATACCCGAACATGCTACCAAGGAGATCAGCGACAAGTACTGGGCGATCACCCAAGCACTCGAGCTTGTGAACTTCCCCTTCGCTTTGCCTGGAACCAAAGTTTACAAGGCCAAGCAGGCTAGCAAGGTGGCTATGGACTGGCTTGCACTTGCTGCTCGCAACAGTAAGAAAGCTATCGCTAGCGGTGCTGAGCCTGAGTGCTTGATAGACGAGTGGATGCGAATCTGCGCCGATCCCAACTACAAGGGACGGAAGGACTTCAGCGATCATGAGATTGCTATGGTTGTTTTCTCCTTTTTGTTCGCCTCCCAAGATGCCATGAGTAGCGGGCTGATTTATGGCTTCCAACACTTGGCTGACCACCCGGAGATCTTGGCGAAAGTGCGGGAAGAGCAGGATCGCGTCCGTCAGGGAAACTTTGATGCTCCTTTGACCCTTGAGTTGATGGACCAGATGCCATACTTGCAAGCCGTCGTGAAGGAAAGCTTAAGAGTTAAGCCTCCCGTCACCATGGTCAGTTTTTGTTCTTTTCTACCTCTGAGTACGGACTAACTTTTTCCTTCTGTTATTTCCTAGGTCCCTTACAAGACGACTAAAGCCTTCCCTATTAACGGCGAGTACACTGTACCTGCTAACAGCATGGTCATTCCTTCATTCTACAACTCCTTACACGACCCGGAAGTTTTCCCTGAACCTGAAGCGTTCAACCCCGACCGATGGCTGGATCCTAACAGTTCCGCAAATACCAACCCTAAGAACTACCTGGTCTGGGGCAGTGGGCCCCATAGATGTATTGGTCTCGAGTACGCCACCATGAACATTGCCTTAGTGCTCGCAACAGCAGCTGTTATGTTCGATTGGGAGCATGAAATAACGCCGAAAAGTCACGAAATCGAGTACGTACTTCGTTCCGCTTTAGGAATTCGAGCGCTGACTTGGGTAATCGACTACACAGCATCATTGCCACACTCTTCCCTAAGGATGGATGCCGACTCAAGCTCACTCCTCGTAATCAAGCGTAATGCAGTAGTCGGTCTGGCTTGATTGAAAATGGACGTACAATAAAAGGGACGGGATCCATCGACACTCGCTTAGTGTAATTATTGTCGTATTTTAATTTGGATGCAGTGCAGACTTTCCGATATCGTTTCCTACAATCTGCCAGATACATATAAATATATAGTATAGAAGCACTGCCTTTCCATCAGTTCTACACATAATAATGGAAGCTACATAGTTGCAGTGTCATGTTTTCGGCCTCCTTTGAACTTGCAAATATTGAAATCTCTACTAACTGGTTTATAATTGCAGCAGAACCAGGGTCACCTGTCTAAATCTTCCTCACGAGGAGAGGAAGAGAGCTCGGTCCCTGTCCTTTGATTCGAGGTCGAATAACGAAACTCTGGAAGGGCTCAATTTCATATGGACATGTGAAAGCAAACTGACGAAGCAACGTCACAGTGAGTGCCTTTGTAAAAACGTCATCAGGAAGTTCTCAGGAAGCATAGAACCAAGTCGAAGCAAACCTTTATTTCACAAATTGCGAAAGCTTTCCCTAGACACTGGCGCGGTCTGTCAAGAGTAGATAGTAAGTTCCATGTTCTTGGATGGTAAACACAAAGAGATGGACGTACCCTGCGCTGAAAGCAAGAATTTCACGCTCATGACGGATACCTTGTTCCCGGCGCTCCAACCACCGCTTTGGACGGAAGAGGTTGGCATCTGGACCCCAGATGGCCGGATTACTTTGTATAACATTGACGGGAATTTCCAGGATTGTCCCTTCAGGGATGACGAGATAAGTTTCAGACGTCCCGGGAATAGGTTCTGAAAGGGGAACGCTGATAGTCTCGGCAGCCTGTTTATGAAGCTCGTGAGCTTCACGGTGACGATAGAGACCGGGATAGAGACCGGAAAGAGCTTTATGCTCACCTCGTGATGATTCTCCAAAACCGGTGGATGGAGGCGTAAGGTCTCTCTCAAGACTGCATCGAGTAGTGGGAATTTCGATGAATTCAATTCATCAAAGGTAGGGTCTCCAGTCACAGAAGTAATTTCTTCGCGAAGCTCGCTCTGGAGGCTTGTATCGATGGCCAGCTCGTAAAGAATCCACTGTGAAAGGCCGGAATCATTAATGAAGGGACCTCGGTACATTTAAAGTGTCTTACGGCGACTAGTGCTGAAACAGGCTCATACCCCGCTGATATTGTGGTTCGCATTTGTGCTACCACTTGAGACTCATTCATACTCTGGGCACCGGACCTAACTGCGTTGAATGAATAAAAACCTCGGCGGTAACAAACTCGAAGGACATACGCATTGAGGCCATTAAGCTATTTCCGTGAGCATCTCCAGCGATTTTGGCATCTCGCCACATTCTGGATGCGATCTCACCCAACTCTTGCTTGGATTTCCGTATCATCTCACCCTTCTTCCCAATTGATAATATTGAAGGGAAAATCCAAAACAGTGCCCGCATGTAGAATGAAGAAAGCTTGTTCTCATTGTTGGTAAGTCCATCGAGAGACTCTGCTAGCGCGTGGGGCTCTCCTGCCAGACAGTTGAAGTCGTAAGAGAAAGCGGCGCGGCCAACAGTGTCTAGGCTGGAAAATATCACCATTAGACAGTGGTAAGAAAGGGCGCCAAAAATGAATGCAATTACGAGAATCGGCCTGCCCAATTGGTGATCTCAATCTCGATTTCATCCGAAGAATTGTTATCCATGAGTTTTGTCCATTGCGAAGCCATCTTCTGCGATGTTTCGTAAAATATAGGCATCAAATTTCGAACAGATTGCGGGCTATATATTCGACGATAATGTTCAACGCTGGGAAAAGAAAGAGAAAGGAATGGAAAACAGTACGAACCTCAAGGCTGGTGCCAAACACCTGCGCTGCTTTTCATGTTCCTCTCTACCTGAAGTCGAGTCAATATTCTACTGAATCTTATACATCTATAGGAGTTTGTTCGAACCTTCAACCCATAAAATACCTTCCCCAAGAGTAGCCTGGAACCAGGCCCGTACACCTCGGGGTTTGGGAAAGTCGAATATACCTTCACCAAGAATAAACTTGATCGCCAACGGATCGGTAATGGAAAGAACCTGATGCTGGAATGGAAGTCATTAAAGTTCAGGGATGTGATAATAGAAACAAAAAACAGTCTAGACATACACCGAAGGCGCCAGTGAACTTCAGGATCTTGCCGAATTGCTGATGCCATTTCGTATAGTGAGAACCCGGAAGACTATGGTAGAGCAACCATTCTTCACCCCACAGCAGGGACGTCGCTGGAGGCCCAGGAACGTGTCGAAGAGCTCTGTGCACGAAGATAAGGTGGATAACATATCTAGCAACGAAGAAGACGGTGAGTGCGCTGGCGACTAGCGCAATGCTATAGAAGAGAGAAGACATGCTCGAGTGAGGAGGCAATGAGCGCAGGCTGAGGGAACTGGTGATTGTTGCTGGCCTCGCCCCTTGCCGTCTTTAAATACTCTGTCAGGAGCACTATATTGGCCCCGTTCGGCCAAGAAAATCAACAGCCAAATACAACGGACATCTACTTAGGATTCAATATCGGAAGACGATCACTGATCACTTTAGCCTTCCTTGTCAGGACAAGGTTCTAATTATGTTGAGTACTGCGGCAGAGAAAGTAGCGTGAATGACATACAAGTCCGGCCATGGGTCAAACGTGAAAAACTGCAGCATTACTGCCTCACACGTTATACATCAGGCTATGTTGCAAGCATCTAGTATTCAGCGCAACGTTGCGGCCTCTAGTGCAAAATTATCATGGAGGATTGCTTGCGAAAGTACCTGAAGAGGAGTAGTTCTAGAGACAATACAGCTTGAGCCTTTTTAGGAAATCGAGTATTCACCTCCGCCTGTTTGAACAGTGATACACATCCATCAAGATATCTGTTTTCCAATTCCAACTGAAACCCAGAGGCTAAGTTGTGCAGGAATTCGCCTTCGCTATCGTCCCATGTATCATTGATTACATCTTTACCGGTCGTGGGCTGACCGACATCAAGAGGTTTTGAAAGCATTCGACTCGGAGTAAACTCCCCTCCTATTCTTTCGAGAAATCGCAGCCTTCAGCTCCCATATAATAGCAAGCTTCCATAGAAAATGATTTGAAACAGCGGGTTCTAAGTCGAATTTAGTTGACATCTCGGGAATGGAGGCCTGTTAAATTCCATAATTTCCATTATGGAAATTACAACTCGCCCTAATCGTCGGCATACAGTCTATCACCAAGACAGATGTAGAGGTCACTAGATCTTGCACGAGGAGGAGTAAGTCCGAGTGTGGTATCTTGTACCTGGATCCTCCCTGCATGATTTTACGAGTATTTTCGTTGAGTACTCTTATTCGTCCCCGCGGAAATAGGAATACGTCGAGCAAGTCCAATACGATTATCGGTGGGATAAAAAGATGTTGTCTTTATCGCTGCTTCACCTGTGACGTAGATGATGGGTGTGTTCAGATAGTAGGTTTTACAAATCATTGAAGTCATGAGTAGCCTACCTGTTCTGACGCGAAGAAGAGCCTTCAACGTCGTCCTAAACCAGCCCTAGACAAGCCTGAGCTTCGCGCTAACAAATAGCAGTTGTTCACTGATGCCGAGCCTACAGCAATTTTGAACGAGACATATTGCATCTACATATGTTACGGTGATTTTATGCAATGCGGAAACGTCAGTCATCAGACTCTTCTGTGGGAGACTCAGAGTCAGATGAAGATTGTAAGCTGTTCCGCCTTGTTCAATTTCGAATCCCGCGTTTGAATATTTGCGGACTCGGCGACGCTAGTTGCGATCATGAAATTAAGATCGTCGTATGCCGGAAGCTTAGCTACCGGGTAAAAAAGGTGCACTAAAATCTTTCGAACGAGTATTGGGAACCAGTTAAGAACTCGCGGTCGGATTCTTTGCAGCAAAGGTCAATGAGCATTGAGAATTCTGAGACGACTCTGCAGAAAGAGGCGACGGAAATGGGGGTAATAATCGTTGAGATGGTGGAAGGGTGAAGTCTGGGTGAAGTTCAAGGTTAATAAACTCTAGGGTTACAGGTTAAGATCAAAGATTTCCTTTTATGAATGTAGGCATATTTTGAAAAAAAGTTCTCACCATATTTACGGCAAATAATTAGAATTTTACCAAAAAATGGCCTTATATGGCCGAATTTTCCTCTGATGTAACTGAATATTAGCACTTATAACGATGAAGGAGGCTTGCTAAGGACCAAAGTACATAGTGATTCAGACTTCCCCAAAGCTGAACAAAGCAATTTTCATCCAGGATGAAGTGTAGAAGAGTTTATATGCAACTATAAGACAAAAAAGGGCATGTACTTTTGTGTGAGATTTCCGACAAATTTATATCCCTGCCCCAGAATGAGGGATTTGTGCTGGCGAATTGAACTTTTGATTTCGTGACGACTCGTCTATTGCTACTACTTACACCGCAGCTGTAACACACTGGCTTGTGTCAATAACTCTCCTTCATTGCATGTCTCTTCGCCAAAATAAAAACTCAAAGTCCCGGAAGTCATCTACAAAATCCAGCAGCTCCAAGCCTGTTCCGAGCCAGGACATGAAGAAGGTGTCTGACGAGTCTATGGCAGTGTCTTCCTCCTTCGAAGGTATACTCGTGGCACCGAGAACACCTATAACCTCTCGCACACCTCTATCCACTCGGATGCTACCAGAGAATGGTGAAGATGACGTGGAGCTAAATTTGCTGGCTGAAGATGAGCGACGTGACGCCAGACAGGGACTAGATGAGTTTGGAGAAGAGGATGCTGCAGAGGATGGCTCAAAACGACCTATATCTGCTAAGGATAAGAGGGCTATGGTTCTGTTATGTGTTCTATGTGAGTCGCATTCAATCTCGTCCGCAGTTCTGCCACTGAGGAGCTGTTTTTTTGCACAGACCTTATTCAAGGAGTGCCAGTACGTTGGCAGTAATTCGTATTTTTCTCTTCTTCACTGAGTCCCTTAACGCGTAGCTGGGGCTCGCTCTAGGATCAATCCCGTTCCTTCTAAAAGATAATTTATCGTACTCTCAGCTAGCCACGTTCGCTTTGTCAAGTTACCCTTATTCTCTCAAGCTGCTATGGTCTCCCATAGTTGACTCAGTCTTTATGACCTCGGTTGGTCGTCGGAAATCATGGATTGTACCAATGCAATTCACAGTTGGCACCTTGATGCTTTATATTTCTCTTAATGTACAGCGCCTGCTAGATAATGTGAGTATTCACTTGTCTGTTTAAATTGTGTTTGCTCAAGCTGGAGACGTGCTTTTTCAGCCCGCAAATTATGTGTACGAATTGACTTTCGTATTTACGTCGCTTGTGTTCATTTCGGCTACTCAGGATATTGCTGTAGATGGTACGTCTATCATCAACTCGGCTGATGTACTATACTCATCGGTTTCGATGTTCTAGGTTGGGCCCTTACATTGTTATCACATGAGAATCTTTCATATGCTTCGACCTGCCAAACTATTGGTTTGAATACAGGCTATTTTGCGTCTTTCACGGTCTTCCTCGCCTTTAATAGCGTTGAGTTCACGTAAGTACGCCACGTCCATTCTGTAATGTCACTACATAAATTTTCTTTAGCGAAAAATGGGGCATTCCGCATCTGACCTTGAGCACATATTTGAAGTTTTGGAGTGTAGTTTGCTATTCGGTCACTCTTTGGCTATTTCTCTTCAAGAAGGAGGTACATCAATTTGCTGTCAATAAGAAATCTGCGCCATCTTGCTAACGTACCGGTTTATCAGGACAAGGAGCCAGCTACAGAAGCAGATATGAGTATTAGAGCTGTTTACAAGACGATATGGGCTATCTGCAAACTACCTCGTATGATTTTTACACCGTCCAATAGTGCATTACTGATTTCCTATGATCTGAAGATATTCAATCTCTCATCATAATGCATCTTTTCGCTAAAATAGGGTTTGCTGCTAATGAAGCTGCCACCTCACTGAAGATGGTAGAAAAAGGGTTCAAGCGAGAAGATCTAGCCATTGCAGTGTTGATTGACTTCCCTTTCCAAATATTTGGTGGCTACTTGGCGGCTAGTTGGTCTCGAGGCGATCGACCTTTGCGACCTTGGGTCTATGCCTTTTGGCCTCGTCTAGGATTTGGACTGGTAGCGACGCTCATTGTTTATTGGTTCCCCAAGCCGCCTATTTCACGAGGATTCTTCGCCTTCTTGGTAGTACATACTGTCCTTTCCTCGTTCTCATCGTACGTGTGCGTCTCCTTAAACTTAATACTTCACTGACCTTGTGTATTTTAGAACTGTTCAATTCGTTGGCATCTCGGCCTTCCACACTCGCGTCTCGGACCCTTTGATCGGTGGGACATACATGACTGTGAGTGTAATTCGTCGACTTGACGACTTTGCTCGCATTAATCAATAGCTAGTTACTGAATACCTTCACGAACCTTGGAGGGACTTGGCCAAAATGGTTCATCTTGAAAGGTGCATACTACGGACACCAACGTGGAAGATTTATATTCTTATGTAATTGTCTAGGTGTTGATGCGTTTAGCGTTGCAACATGTAAGGTCCAAGAATCCGCAACAATAGTCGCGGTGAAAGGTATTTCGAATTTCAGACGTGTATGGACTTTCGTTTGACACCTATTTGTCGCAGCGTCCGAGTGTGTATCAGAGCACGGACAAGCCCTATGTCGTGAACTTGGCGGAGAATGCATTACAGAAACGGACGGATATTACACTATTTCTGCATTGTGTTTCATCTTCGGGGTAATATTCCTTGTTGCCTATACCATCCCCACTGCACGCAAGTTGCAAGGTCAGTGCTCCTGCTGTTTAATTCACTGACAACTCTGACACAATCATATATGCTTTATAGATTTGCCACCTTCAGCCTGGCGGGTTAAAATGCTGTAGCAAATGGATGTCTTCTTATTCTAGATCGTATTCACTGAAATGTATGGGGATACAGGATTAATTCTATAGCTAGGTGGAGGTGTCAAATGTATTAATGCTCTGAACAAGCTGTATGAACCTGCCCTTAAGTAGACTAGCAGCACTTTTGGTATCACTTTTCCACGTGTGAGAACAAGCACTCAAAGAGAATTTTCAAAAATCACTGAGCTCGCAGACTTTTTCGTCTTTCAAAGTTATTACAACTTGATCTTCGTATACATTGCGCAATGTCTACTACTACTATGCATTTTGGTCCTGAATGGATGCGAACAAAGCATCAGCCTGCTTCACGCTCCCAACCTCCTCCGTCGCCTCCCCCTGCAAGCGCTCCGGCTACAAGCGCGTCCACATATTCCTCCCTCGTATCTGCTGCCCCTACGACGCAATCAGAGAGCAGGGATGAAGCTCACCCTTTCCGATATTCGAAGGAAGAAATGCTCAGAATCTATAAAGAAGGTGGAGGCAAAGGCGGCCTCGGCTTGGAGGTAGAAAGATGGGAAGGTGTGGTCCGAGAAGTGGGTACCGATCCAGTGGGATTGCGAGAAATGGACGAAGCAGAGAAGAAGGTGAACTTTTTTGTTCTGCGTCTTCATTTCGCTTCTTATCCTGTGATTCCAGCTTTTTACAAGTCCCCTCAATTCTGATCTGCGCCGCCGCCAATCCAACGACTATCTTCATCTCAATATGCAAAACATTGACCGACCCCGTTTGAATCATGCAATTTCTGGTTCTGCAACTGGTAGTCCGCTTAGAGAGCGGTATGGCGGACTAATGTCGCGAAGACGGGATAGTACGGGTTCGTCCTTACTAGGGTCTGATATTGATAGAAAACTAATTGTCCAAAAGACCAACCCCCTCTCACACCTCGGAAGCTGTCTTTGACTGGCCAAACACCTCTAATGTCACCTCGTGATACTGGTCTTCCTTCGCCTCGCGGCCGGTTAGGCCATACATCGGGTTTTGACGGAGTCTTGAATAGTGGGGATTCATGGGTTGCTCGTCGCAGAGCTTCAGAAGGGCTTGCAAAAGCAACGGTTGGCTCAACTCGGGAGCTTGATGAAGAGAACAATGAGCTGAAGATCAGGGAGGAGGAGGAAAACAATCCTGAATTGGAATCCAAACCAAATTCTCAACCAGACACTAGCGAGGACACTTCCTCCACTCCTAGTGGCATTGCTGCACATCGTCCCGAAACCATTGAAACGGGACTGGCTCAGCTCTCTGTAGAGGTGCCGAATAGTCAGACTATTTCAAATTCATCACCTGGCGGTAACACTGCTGCACTAGGGCCTCCCCCTGGTCTTGCCGATCTAGCAAGCGTCGAATGGTCCTATTTAGATCCACAAGGTCAAGTACAAGGTATGTTTCCAGACCATGATCGGATTCAACGAATATGAACATCGCCTTCTATAGGCCCATTCCAGGCGGACTTGATGCAGAAATGGCACGACGATGGATATTTCGTACCCGAGTTACTGATGAAACGTACCACACTTGATACTGAATGGATTCCTGTCGGAGAACTTGCTCGACGTGCTGGCGGAGGGAAAATATTCCTTACACCCATTCCTCCATCTATTCCTCCCGGCCTCACACGACGTACTGATTCTCCCTTTTCCCTCCCAACTGACCAAACTGCTTTTGTCAACCCACCGTACCAACCATCACCTATACGTTCTCTGCGCAGCACGACTCTTGATTCATACCTTGGCACTGGTTCCAATCACTCGGATTCTCCAGCCTCATCATTCGGCGCCGGAAGATTTGGCAATGGATCTCCTGATCCGTCCGCTTTTGGGGGACGAGCAAACCAGTACGCTGTTGGAGAAATCGGTGGTCGACTAGGAGGTTACTCTCTTGCGGGAGAAGCTTCGCCTGCTCTATCTGGACGAGGAGCCCCGTTTGGTACGCCTCCTGTGGAGTATCGATCTCCTGCCTTTGGCAATGTAATCCAAGGCAGAAGTGGTTCGCTGGATACTGGTTATGGGGTGAATGGTGGCTTTGGTTCCCCTGTTAGTCCATGGCCTGCTTCGACCACTACTTCTACGTTCGATGTCTTAAACGCTGGGCGCGGTATTTCTGACTCCATGTCGTATCAAACTGGTTTCAACGGTCTAGGTAGTGTGAATAGTGCCTCGGTCTTGGACACACCAGACACCAATGGATTCCATGGCTCGTTTGGCACACCTGGAGAGCAGCATAACCTAGCTGCTCGCAATCTCGGAGGAGTGGTTTATTCCGACCCTTCTTCGCAAGCTACTCAGTTTACTGCTCCACAACAGGTCCCAGCCGCTGCTCCGGATCTCCTCGAACAGCCGGCTACTTCCAGAACTCAGATGACCACTCAGCCTGCCTTAAGCGTAACTGAAAGTGTAACGTCTTCTCCCTGGGGTGCTGTCGAATCACCTGCAAGTAAGCGCCCTGGACCTCTTGATAGGAATCCTCCGACGTCATCAAACACCGTCACATCCCAATCATCCCCTTGGGCTCACAATGGACGAGTATCATCTCGATCTAGTTCCCAGGTCAATGAGCCTTCGCCTTGGCTCGCAGCGTCTCAAGGTGTGACTGACAACTGGAAGGAAGAATTAGATCATAGCACTCTCGCCGTTAACAATTTTGGGCAGCACGATCAACCGCTACAACTGGAAGCTGTTCAGCCAGTGCCGATTGTCGCTTCAGAAGCACTCCCTGAAGCGACATCCTTTGTATCTGCACCAGAAGTTGCCAATCAGCCAGAATCTGTGCCTGCACTCCCTACATCGGCCCCAAAAGGCCGAAGTAAATCTGTCTCTCAGAATGCACAGCCACAGTCGCAGGCTTCTGCCAAAGCTCCTGTAGCGTCAGAGACGGCTCCGAGTGCCTCGGAGTCCCAACAGGCGCAGGTGCCGCCGAAAGCTGCATGGGCCAAAGAGGATGATTCGAAGAAGACAACTGCTACCAGCCTCCGGAAGATTCAGGACGCCGAAGCGAAAAAGGCTGAGGCACGTAAAGCTGCAGAGAGAGAAAAGGAACGCGCGGCTGCACCACCGACGTCAGCTACCGAGGACATTCAGCCATTCACTGCTTCTTGGGGATTACCCACTTCTCAAGCAGGAAAGAACAGCGGTTCAGCTCAGCCCAAGGAGAGCACGGCATCACCCACCCAACCTACCGCCGGCCCTGCTCCTGCTCCTGCTGTTTGGACAAATGCTGCTAAGCCACCAACGACAAAGAAGACTATGAAGGAGATTCAAGAGGAGGAGGAGAGGCGCAAGAAGGTCGCAGTCAAGGAGACTGTAGCTAATGTCGCAGCCCGTAGGGGGTACGCCGAGAGCACAACTAAGGTACGTCCGATAGTAGTGCAATGTTTCGGATGATTGACACAAGTATCTTAGGCGCCTCCTGCCACTTCTCAGGGCAATGCCTGGACAACTGTAGGCCCCAGTGGCAAAGCTGTACCCCCTACCCCACCCAGCCGCCCTCCAGCCACGCCTTCTGCGTCGACTGCCAGCTCAAATTCAACTGCTCGCGTCAATGGTGCAGCACCCGCTGCGCGTCCCACTCCCGCACCTGTTGCTAAAGCGCCTTCGAATGGTCCGAAGGTGGACGACTTCCCTATTGCACCGTCGCATGAATTCCTTAAATGGCTCAATGACTCTCTGAAGGGTTTGAACAGCTCTGTCAATGGTCAGCCACTCATTTAGTCGACCTTATTCTGATGCTAATTTTTCTCTCTTATTCTCCAGTTGAGGAAATCATGTCGATGCTTTTGTCTTTCCCACTGGATCCTGATCCATCCACGACTGAGATTATTTCAGAAATGATCTATGCTAATAGTACTACACTGGATGGCCGTCGTTTCGCTTCGGACTTTATCAGCAGACGGAAGACTGATGCGGCTGCTCGATCAAAGAATGGAGCTGGGGCGGGGTCCGGAAAGCCCATCTCTATTGCTGACGTCGTGAAAGCCCAGCCAAAGCCACAATCATCGTCAGAGTGGGGCGGTTTCAAGGTGGTTAACAAGAAGAAGAAGGGTGGAAGGTCATGAACTAATATGATATTTTCGGGCAACCAGCATAGGCTGGGTCTACTAGTATCTGCCATCGCAATTTCTTGCTCCGTGTCGCAAAGCGCTTGGCCCATAATATACGTAAATTATATTTACTCTTACATTCACATATGCATCACTTATTCGATGCAACATAGCGATTCTTCACCGATTGAAGGCATCAGTTGTCATCATTGCCATGATAAGTTGTATGAGGTTGTATGTAAAGATCGAAGCATCACATGCGCATACCGGTCTCATCAAGTTTATAGTGAAATTTTGAACTCGCTTGCTCGAGTATGAAAGGAGAGTAGTTCTGGATTACTTGTGCGAGAATATAGTGACTATTGTTACATGATAAGTGAACTGAGAATTAGTACAAAAATGAAGTGCTAATATTGTAGTAAATAAGTGAAGTCCTCATGCAGTACATTGTCTTCAAGCATCGACTTCAGACCAATCACTACCAACATCTACTTCCTGCTGATCACCTTCGCCCTTCGATCCTTTTACAGGGACATCTTCAGACGACGCAGGAAGAAGGAACGTATCAACGTCTTCATCTGTCCGCCCGTCGATATCGTAAGGCCGAACAGTCGCGACAGATGAGCTAGCAGACGATCCTAAGACGTCTAAAGAGGCCGGTGGATAGGAGGTTGTCGGTGCAGGCGGATAAGAAGGAGTAATCGGTACAATGTTTGTCAACATGACCGATGAAGACAGGTCCGTCTCCTTAGCACCTCCATCTTCCTCATCAGACTGGGATATGCTGCTCTCGGTGGAAATTGACGTTGCAGATTCTTCCGTGGTCGACGAGGAGAATAGATCTACCGTCAGTTCCGGCTCGGGAGCAGAAGAGTCCTCGGTAGCCTCTTGCTCAATGACAACGGCATCTTTCGAGCTTCCACATTCGACAGACACAGTGGCACCGGTTTCGTTCGCTGGGTCAACAGGGAAGGAAGATGTATCTGTAGGCTGGGGAGATGAATTGTCACCATCCATTTGATTAGATTCGGCAGCAGTCGGAGCAGATTCATTGGATTCTTTGATATTTTCAGTCGAGTCGTTGACGGTGACTGGCTCCGTAGCCTCGGGAACTGATTTCGTAGGAGTGTCCGTTGAGGGCGAAGAAATACCGACGGTTTCTGAGGACTGTTTGCCGCTCTCCTCCTGAGCAGCTTTGGCGTCCTTAGCAAGCTTATGCCTCCATCTCCCTTCAACTTCACGTTCCAACTCCTCCAAAGCCCGCTCAACGCGTCCAACGACATCCTTCCTCTTGATCCTCAAGTCCGGGTTCCCAAAGCTTTCCACTGAGTCAAGCTGGGACAGGAGGCCACTCAATGCCTGCTCGTAATAACGTACAGGGTGGTTCCGGGAGGTGTATGCGAGTTTGAGGATAGTGGCTGTCGTAGACTCCGTGTCAGATGATGCGGGAGATGACGTAGGGGAAGGTGCGGGAGAAAAGTCGAGTTGAGGAGGGAAGACGAACTCGTCCTGGAGTGCAAGGAAGGAGGCTTCAATGTTACGAACAGTATCCATGGATTTCGCGACATCGTTAGACGTCGGGTTGACTTCAACAGACGCTGGAGCAGGAGCCTTCTCTTTCCCTTTGCTGCTGAAGGCAGCAGGTACAGCTCCTTCGCTACTTRAAGACGAGGGGAAGAAGGCAGAGTCGGYGAGAGAAGCAAGAATAGCTTGGATAGTATCCCGTATCTCAACTGACTGATCGTTGTTGAGCCGTTCTTCAAGTTGCTCCTTAAGTGTGGTGGCGGGAGCAGTAGGTTCGGTTGGTTTGGGTTGGGTTGTACTGGCCTGAATATATATCACGTCAATTACTACGAAGTGACGTCCAAGACAAAAGTTACATACTTTAGTGTCAGTCCTGGAAGTGGAAGCGGCAGGGATCTCCTTGCGTTCATGATCAGGATGGAACACGAAGCGAACGAACTCTTTGGTGGGTTTTCGGGGAACCTCTTTCCCTGATTGCTCTTCCGGAACGTTCGCCTTCGAAGGTACGCCAGTCGAAGCCGAGGCTTTGACTTGAGCGAGCAGGTTCAACAAATTGGCGTCCGGAACGTTCTCCTTCGAAGGTATGCCAGTTGAAGCCTCGGCTTTGACTTGAGCAATCATGTTCAATAAATTGGTGAACATCTGTGCACCGTCATCAGCGGGTTTGGAGTTAAAGGTAGACTTTGGCTCATGTCGCTGTAAAACAGGCTTGTTAGTCCACAATCAAGCGCACAATCGGTGTAAAGTATATTTACCTGCTGACTAGGTTGTTTACAACACTGACGCTTCTGGTCAGGCAGTGCCAAAGTTTCCACATCATAGTAAGTGGTCGGCCGAGACACCTTTAGCGGCTGGAAAGGCGCGATGACATTGTTTTCAGCATTGGAAACAGGAAGAAAGTAGATTGTGCAAACCTTCTGCTCGCTTGGAATGTGAAAGTTGAGCCTCACAGACTTAGGCCCCTGGTCCTCGATGTGCCGAGTTTGTTCAACTTGTTGAGCCAGGCGGATAGCACGAAGGCGTGCTTCCTCTTCTTCGCGAAGGCGGGCGAGCTTTTTAAGCTTCTCCTCCTCTTGCTTCCTCTTTAGCGCGAGTAACTTGGCTTCCTCGATTTCCTTACGGCGGAGAATCTCGGCGTCGAATTCTTGTTGGCGTCTCCTAGCAGTAGCAGCACGTCTCAGCTCCTCTTCCTCAACCTCGCGGCGAAGAAGAGCCAGCCGGTCCTGAGAGTCAAAGCTGGAGTAACGATCAAGTCCAAGAGAGTAAATAGAGTCGTCGAGAAACTGCGATGATGGCGTCACTAGCACTGAATGTCTGTGGCGCGAGCGAAGGAGCTCATCGTGTCTCTTCTGAAGTTGAATTTCTTCGAGACGATGAAGAAGAGCTTCCTCCTCCCGTTGAACGGCTTCAGCTGCGAGATACTCTGCCTCTGCAGCTTTGGCCTCAGCCAAGGCGGTCAAATACTTTTCACGAGCACTGTTAGCAGAAATAAGCTGAGAGGGGGAATGCACTAGACCCTCAGAAAGGGATAGATATTGAGGACGACGGGTTGAGATAGGGGAGAGATGATACATGATGCGGGGAAACTGATGAACTGGATGGAGGAGACTGGAGAGGAATGTCTATCTTTTATATGTGAAGGGAAAGTACATGAGTAATACACTGTGGACGCGCGTCGGGTACGCGCGTTCATAGCTAGCATGTTCTCGCACATTCTACCACTTGCGAGACATTTCTTGTAAACTGAGACTCCTGATCAGAGTAAAACACTGACTCAGCTGCCCACGTAATCCCGAGGCACCGCCACAATTTCGGCTATGTACTTCGAGCCTTAAAACTATACGCCTTCCACGTAACAACCGACCATAGCTCAGTTGGAAGAGCACAAGACTGTAATGGTTACCGATATCTTGGGGTCGCCTGTTCGAACCAGGCTGGTCGGATGGTTTTGTTTTCTTTTTTTGAGATTCCTCTACGAGGCATTTATGTTGAAATAGTGTCTGTCAGTATTATTTATGCCTCCGTAACATACATTCTAAGTAATAGAAACCTATAACTTCATAAAAACTTGCTCAGCAACACACTCTTCACGAGTCGTTCTGATAGATCTTGACGCTCTTGACTTCCCAATCTGAACAGTAAAGATGAACGGGTTTGTTCCTCGCATCTCACAAGAGGACTTACAAGCTTCAGCAAAGGCTGCTCCATTAGCAAGTACAAATGCTTGACATGTTGAATATCCAGTTCGAGTGGCGCAACTCTGCTCTTGGCCTGGAATACCAGAGTCGCTCCAGTCGCTTCCAGCCCAGTCACCACTACATAAGCAAGTTTCAACTTCAATGTGCTGGAAGGAAATGAACCTATGCTGTACTGACCAGAGAGTCGTATCAAAGATCGCAGAGTGTTGATAGAAGAACGTGGTAGTGTTGCAGCTTGCAGAGGCCCATCTCGCCATGGGGTTACCCCAAGATGTTGGCAGGGGTGTCCCGGCTAGGACGTCCGATGGAATTGAAGAACGTGGCCAGAAGTATACAGCGATCCCGGAGTCATCCCACTGCACTATATGTAGGTCGTCTAAGTAACAAAAATAGTTCAACAGAAGCGAATTCAAGACATACTAGCATAAGCGCCACCTCCATTGCCATTGAACGCCGCGCCAAACGAGACATTTGAGTTGAATCTAACACCACACCCTTGGTTATTAGTTTCAGCAGCAGCGCAGTTGGTCCCGCCAACAATGCTGCCTGTGATTCCAAGGGTCGTAGAGTTCGAAGAAGATAACGAGCAGCCAGGATTCGTGTGGATAGTGGCTTGGTTATTTGTGTAGTCACTGATACCTTCCACGATGTCAATCTCCCCACCAGCCGGCCAGTTAGGACCTATAAAACTTGCATAAGCAGACAGGCAACGAAATGGAGAATCCCAATACCGTTCGTCCAAAAAGCACTATAATGCAAAACATCGGTTTTGGGGCCCGCGTAATTGAAAGGATGGACTCACGGCCAGGTTCCACAACCGGTGGGCATGTGAACAGCATCCAGAATAAACAGTCCTCCATCATATTGCGAGTTTGTCGTAATCCTTACACTCTTGCGGGTCGAGGATACATTCCCCGTCGTCTCCACCCGCATGATTGCATTGCCAGCGGAATTGATTTCCGTGAGGTTGCTAGATCCCTGTAGAAATCATAAGAAAACTCTCCAAGGATAACCAGAATAAGACACGTACTGCAGTGTCACTATCAACATAGTCGACAATGCCTAAATTTATGTTCAGAGCAGTTTCGGCGAAACTCGATCAAGCAGCGCACCATTTGTAGGATCAGAACCCGTGAAGAAGGCCCAGCCATCGAAAAAGTTGGAGCCGCTCTGTGAATATAATGGTCAAATGGGCGCGAACTCACACAGATATAAACAACCCACATGAGACTCAGCTAACTTCCAGGGAGTAGAGACAGCTGATCCAGTGGGGTTTCCAGCCGAAGCGGTTTTCGTAGAGCTCCCGCTAGATGAACTTGACCCACTCGAGTTGGACCCGGATCCAGAGCTGGAACCATTTCCACCAGAAGTGGCTACCCCTAACTTGCAATACACCGACCCCGTGTTTGACGCAAGATTAACTTGCTTCTGAGTGACCAACACGGCACCAAAAGCCATGCGAAGATCTCTCGCAAGGTTATGAGTATGGCGCGCTGCAATTCGATGCGTCTTCTCTAATGCACGCGAAAAGACATTAGCTGACACCAAAGGTGCGGCAATGTCTAGCAGGAGGAGAAAAAGATAGAATGGAAGAGAGCGGAAGATAATCATGGGAGAAAGGTGATGGGTTAGATCGAGTCCGTGTAGAGAGTCGTCCTTTATAAAGTGAGGGCCGATAAAAACGTTGACTTGGAGTGGCCTTGTGCGAACGTTAGGTAGGTAGCGGTGCAATAACGTCTAATTGAAAGGTCTTGAAATAGCTTGAAAACCGTCTATAAGTTCTGGATGGGACCTGCTCGTTAACTGGATCGTTAGGTATCTCCGTGCGAGGGTATATATATGAATGAAAGAGAAAGAAAAAAAGGGCCGCTAACAATGGAAATTTGTGGTCTGGAAGACTTGTTTTGCAGTTTCCTTATTGTACGAGTTCCCCACGACCTTCTTGCCGTAATGCGTTGTCACAGTACCCAAAAGGATTTCATTTTGTACGACGAGTCGGGCGACTGGGACTTCCGCATAATTATAAGCTGATTATAAGGACAGCAAAACATAGAGCGTCAGTTGAGCTGAAAACGACAAACGACGATGGTCGCTGGCGTCAATTTGACTGGTGATCGACCCGTGTCGTAAAATGTCATAATTCATAAGGGCCGGGCTTCAGTTCTACGTATACGGTATATACACAGTTAAGGTGAAATTCAGTAGGTAGCGCATGACTCAATTGAAGCCGTAAAATGAGCTGCTAGACAGAAAAATTATAGGTATTGAAGAAAGAAGAAGGCACAGAAGCAAGTGCATAGTGTGTCAAAAGAGCGGAAAGTTCAAATGATGAATGCAACGAACAAAGACAAGCAAATGAAGAGTCAACCACGCTAAAAAGCGAGCCAACATAATAATACGGTATGACTAGTAAACACAAAATAAGTAGTAACTGAAGCCAAGCCTGGACATGCCAGACGAACAACCCAAACCCTAAAAGAGACACCTCTCGAGGAATTGTCCAAGAATATCTGCTTGTGACCACAACTTCCCACCTACTAGCGATGAGATCCTGGCGCAAACGCCTCCCGCACGCTTCGCCTGAGTTCCTCATGCTCTCGTGCTGAGCTCGCCACCGATGATCCAGGTTGCATATGAGAGGGCGTCAGACTGGAAGGGATCGTACCATCTATTTCTCCATCCACAAATTCCAAAATCCTTCGGGCAAGCAACTGGATCTCGCTTTGGCCATCAGCGGTTTCCGTGTCGTCATACGAATGAGAACGATGGGAGCCAATCGAAGAGGAGGGAGTCGATGCTTGAGAAACAGCAAGGTTTCGGATGTTCGGCACAAGAAGAGAAGAGCTCCGGATGTTACTGATGAGTTGTGGGTCTTGATGAGATTGAATGAAAATCAGTTCAAAAAATCTAGGCAAAAGTAGAGAAATGGGACTTACCTCCTGATTCAAGAAGCTGGACAATCGTCCATACAGCGATATGCTGGAAAGTAGCGTCAGGGCTACTTAAAAAGCGATAAAGATATTTATGCATTCCACCATCCGGTTTCTCCCAGACGTCATTGAAGGCCGAGTAGTCGTCGTCTGCAGACCTACCATCTGCTCGAGCATCAATAGTCGGATCTCGCGTATCTAATGTAAGGCGCACCTTTCGATGACAGATTGCCGAGAGCGGCAGCGCTGTTGCCTTGCACTTCAGAGCTCGACGAATTGGTGAGAGGTATCAGAACTTCACAGATACCCATCTCCAGCAACTGACCCTTCAACTCGTCTGCAAGTTTCGTCAATTCCTCTGATGGTACAACATGATGAATTGAGACGCACCGCTCAAAGCCAATACAGCCACACATGCTGTCATCTCACTTTGCACGTTCATAGGAACTTCGAGGACCAATTCTTTAATCGACTCGACAGCACCGGCCTTCACGATAGCAGTCTTGTTCTTCTCAGAGCTTGCCGCCAGATTACGAAGTGTTGAGATAGCATGACATTGTACTTCCTCGTTGTCTTTGAAGGACAGGAGGTTAATCAAGGGCTGTAGGAAGCCACACTCGATGATGGGTGATTCATTCTGGGGATGTATCGATACATTCCTCACGCACGCGGCCGAAGAGAGAATGAGAGGTAGGTATGCGGACTGGAGGAGTCGGAGCAGTGACGAAAGACCGTCGGAACGAACTATCTCAAGTTGATATTTCTCTGCAGTGTAGAATGAGGCTCATGTTCAAAGACGTAGGTCAAGTTACGCACCGTCACTGGCAAGGTTACGAAGAGCTAGAGCAGCTTGACACTGAACTTTCAAACTGGGACTGTCCATCAACATAACTAAACTCGTCACCAGCTTGGGTTCGCTTTGAGCCAGTTTCTTCCTATTGGCGCCTTTGATATATACCAGATATCAGAAAAGCGGTCAACTGAGTCATGATGCACTTACCGTCTACCGCAATATTGCTCAACGCAGTTGTGCAATAATACTGTACGTCGGTATCGGGAGAATTAAGCAGGCTCACAAGAACAGGTATAGCACCAGCATTGACAAGCTGTTGTCTGTTCTCATCTGTACCGTTTCTTGCTAGTTAGTGCTGCGAGTGGCCATGAAAAAATCAACTAACCGGAATGTGTCATGTTCAGTAAAGCACCGGTAGCATTCCTCTGAACCCGCATGTCTTTCGAACGAGCCAATCGTGTGAGGGGAACTAATGCACCAGACTTAGCAATCTTGGTCTTGTTGTCATCTATGAAGTTCAAACTAAGTTGGCAGTCTCAACTAGAAAACATGAAAGCTCACCGTGTGTTGCCAAATTCGTTACACAACCAACGGCATTACATTGTACTTCTACATTTGGACTGAGCATCTGGCGAATTAGAGGTTCTAGGCCCCCGAGTTTGACAATGAGTAGTTTGTTATCGGCTGGGGGGGAAGGGCGGTCAGAAGAGCTTATAAGAAAAAGGTGACTAACGGAGAAGAATATACTCACTATTTACTGCCAAGTTGCCCAGGGCTGCGCTTGCAGCTCGTTGAACTTCCGTATCATGGCTACTGAGCAAAAACAGGATGGGGTCCAGAGTGTCCCGGCCAACTGGACGAACTTCCTTCTCTGTTATCTCAGCAAAAGCCAGGGCTGCGCTCCTCTGCAAGTCGACATTGTCAGAGAAGGAAAGTGTGGTTAATGCAGAGAGAGGTGAGCCGCTGAAAAAGTTAGTGGTAGTACGGTCTATTAATATGTAACTTTAGCAAATGAGATCAACATATTCGGAAAAACAAAGGCTCACTCTCGAGATATTGAAGGAGATCTGCCACAGCCTCTCTCTCATTCTCTAGCAAAAGTGGCTCATATGCTTGAGACCTACGCGATCCAACTGAACGGAATAGAAGAATGAGAAATTGGGCTGAGAAGAGAGCTGAGCAGTACATACAACAAGAGTCACAGCAACTGGTAACGTTGCCCATGTCAAAGAGTGAATCTCAATACAGAGTGACTACAAAGCTCGAAGCTGGAACCCGACAGCTTGTCGAGGAGGGCGGCGGCAGCGACTAAGGTAAGGTAGAGCAAGTGCCCACTTAAAATTAACGACGGCCTTCCCAACCAATCGGCAATTACCGCTCCACGTGATAACCATGTCACAGTGACCGGAAAATGGAAATTGAATGTCACACGTCACAGGTATACTGGTTATCACGTGACCTATGTCACTGCCTGCACTGCCACCCTTTGTTACAATTGAATAAATTCAATAATACAATCTCCGTTGGCTTAACGTTAAACGTTGCCCCAGCTTGGGCTCAAAGCTGTTGAGATGAGTTTCATCGCATTCAAACGATCGCAGCTTCCGCAGCAAAATACTGCGGCTTTCTTTCTTAATCACGTCGATTCTTGACCGCTTAATTAAGATACAAATTATAAATCTGGGAGTTATTGTAGATCACCATGTCATTCCATGAACACACCACTTTGCACAGAAATCAGGTCACAAGAAGAGTTTGAAGTAGTAACAGTCAATGCTAGCCAGCAGCATACTGCTAGTGTCATTTTCATACATGTATGTATTCTCGAGGACTTGGTATTTTACCATCTCACTTTCACTAGGGTCTAGGTCAGTCAAATCTGACATGGAGAATGGTGGTGAACGAAGCTCTCGCCCCAAAACTTCCGAATGTGAAATGGATCCTTCCACAAGCGTGAGTAGGCTTCCGTCTTCACCGTGTAAACATGCAACTTATGCATGATCCTCAGACCCAAGCGACCGGTTTCGCTGAACCAGAATGCTCTTCGACCGAGCTGGTTTGATATTGCACATTTGCCTCCTAAGCCACATGAATTTGACGAGGTCGAGATATCAAACTCTGTCTCAGTTGTGGAGAGCCTCATTCTTGAGGAAGTTCACGCCGGAATGGATCCCCGTCGAGTGGTTCTCGTTGGATTCAGTCAGGGGGCAGCGCTCAGTTTGATGACTGCTCTGACGACATTACACGAGCTCGGTGGTGTTGCTAGTTTATCTGGATGGATACCTGTTCGCGTCAGGGATGTAAGTAATGCCTTCTTGCTTTTGAAAAAAGCCTTGATATGACCTTCCTCATTTCGTACCATGTAGCAAGTGGTACATGCTTCTCCTGGTCTACCAATCCTTTGGTGCCACGGGACAATGGATGATGAAATACCCATATTCTACGGGCGCGATGCGGTTTCATTCCTGAGGCACTCTGTCGGGATCGCTGGGCATAAAGTTTGCTTCAAGACCTACAACACATTGAAGCATAGTATAAATGATGAGGAGTTGGAAGATCTCGCGATTTGGTTGCAGAACATCTTCTCTTCTCAGTTGCATTAGGTTTTGTAGGTGATTTGGGGATTATGGCTTGCGATGTACCTAAGACTTCAGATACCAAGATAGTGAATGGACGAGTTTGCTGTTTACAACGCGACGAAATATTGATCACGACGCGATGGCTACCACGTGTCTTTTTTCTCCTGACTGACACAACCGAGTCTGTATTCATGATCACAGAGAATGCAATTGCCTCCGGATTACCTCGATGACTCAAAGTCGTTAAATGGTTGCTTCCCAGTTAAATCTTGAATGTCTTTACTGAGACGGTCTTTCTTCACAATTACCAAGTATCCGCCCCGACGATATCCAAACGTGCATTTCAAAATGGCGGCCTCTATCCCACTGCAGCGTGCCTTTCTGGGTCCAGTATCTGTGCCTCAAGAATTAAAGATAGAACTTACAGAAACAGAGGAGAAGATCTGTACCTTGCTCGATGAATGTCGAGATCACCTAAAACAAGAAAAGGGAGTCTCTACGACATGTAGGATTGCGGGCGGGTGGGTCCGGGATAAGGTCAATAGCACGTATCCTTTTCACCATATTATATCAGAAGGCTTATGTTTGTATACTTGAATAGTTGCTAGGCTCTCAGAGCAATGACATTGACGTAGCCCTCAGCGATATCATGGGCCTTGCATTCGCAGAGCACCTAGCTGAATTCGCAACTCAGCGAGGAGTAGAGATCGGCACTATAGGCAAGATTGCTCAGAATCCTGACCAGTCAAAGCATTTGGAGACAGCCACATTCAAAGTGTACGGGCTAGATCTCGACCTTGTTAACCTTCGCAGTGAAGAATATGCTGCCAATAGTCGGATACCTACTGAGGTGGTAAGTGATGCACTACCATTGATTGCCGACTCGAAATACAAGATGACCCTTCTCTGAAGACTTTTGGTACGCCCGTTCAAGATGCCTTGCGACGAGACATCACCATCAATGCACTGTTCTACAACGTACATACGCGCATGGTGGAAGATTACACGAACAGCGTAAGTGTTGTCTTCTCCTTCCATGACATCGAGAATCAAGAAAATTGATGTCAGAATTGCAGGGTCTTGACGATCTACGAAATGGAATCATTCGCACTCCATTGCCTCCGAAGGAAACTTTTCTTGATGATCCATTGCGGGTACTCAGATGCGTTCGTTTTGCAAGTAGATTTGGATTTAAGATGATGCCAGAACTGGAACAGGCGGCAAAAGAGCCAATTATTCAGGTATATTATCGTACAACTTCATCTGTATTGTGAATCTCATGGTTTAAAGGAAGCGCTTGTGTCGAAGGTCGCTCGTGAAAGGGCTGGTACGGAGGTCGCAAAGATGATGAAAGGTCCGTATGTTGCAATAACACATGAATCACCCTTAACACATTTACAATGTCCTATAGGACGCGATCCACTACAGGCAATCCATCTCATCAATTCACTCTCCCTATACAGCCCTATTTTCTCCGTAATCCCGCCCGAAGTTACTGGAACTTTTTCGTGTCAGCCAGGCCCAGAGATCGGCTCACTTAAAGCTGCTTCCATCCTTCAAACACTCCTGTCACCTTCATCAACCCGAACTTTACCTCCAATCCACCCTACTCTTTTAAAAGCAGTTCGCGAGGACCCTACTTGTAAAGACCGTCTATTTCTCGCAGCAGCGTTAACGCCCTATCTGGGGGTCAACTACAAGGATAAGAAGAATAAAGATCTCCCGGCTGTTGCATATGTGATTCGAGAATCGCTCAAACTAGGCACTCAGAATCATTATCTGGATGGTATCCCTTCGCTGTTCACAGCTTGTGAGCTACTCAAAAACCCGGATCTGACGAGGGAAAGATTAAGGCAACCTTCCCAGAGGGCAGCCATTGGTACGTGACTACACTTTAACCTTCTGTTCCACTGAAGCCGAAGTTTTTGAAGGCAACCTGCTCCGAGAGAAGGTTGTTCATAATGCGAATACTGGGTCGCACTGGACCAGCTCTCTCTTGTTCTCTCTTGTGCAGGAGCTGGTGTCGATATGTGATACAATTGACGAGGGTCTTCAAGGTGAGCTTGCTGCCTTTCTATTTGATCCCATCCTCTGCTGATTAAGTTGAACAGCATCAGAGACTACCGAGGTTATTCAACTATACAATATATTCATAGAGCGGATTGAAGAGCTAGGCTTAACCACCGCCATCGACGCAAAACCTCTACTTGACGTGAGTTCCTTCAGAGTTATGCCTTCAGCGTGACCTCATTTGTTCTTGCAGGGCCGAGAAGTGGTTTCAATTCTAGATGCTAAACCTGGTCCCTGGACCGGCCAAGTGCTCGCTCAAATTATGACATGGCAACTGGAGAATCCAGAAGGTTCCAAGGACGAATGTTCTGCGTGGTTGAAGGAACAGCACTCCGCTGGCAAGCTCTTTGGTATCCGAGTGAATCAGGAGCCAGCGAGTAAGAAGGCACGGATACATAGATGAGACGGAGTGGCAAAGCTAGTTGTAATTGGGCATAAATATAAATACATGAGAATGCGCGACGAGTATAAGTAGGCTACATATTGATGCATACATGAAGTATTCTATGAACACAGATCTAGTGGCATGGTTGAACAGGAGATTTACAGTAACGATGGTAAAACAGAAAAGAAAAGGCATCTTGGCACAGCCATGTTGTGAACAATAGAGACAGAATAGGAGCGAGGCAAGTCTATTTTCATGTAAGCGTCCGTCGACTGAAACTACAGAAAAAGACCTCATATTAAGCACCATTCGGTTGTCCATACGACAGCGTCTGATAGGTAGAGGTGTAGCCGGAGATTGACAAGAGATCGTAATTTCCGAGTTCCTCAGGTTTATATAAAGAGTACTCGGAGCGAGTCTCTTCGGAGGGTAGGAARGTAGAAAAATTTGGCGTGGAGTTCCAGCCAGGCTCATCATAAACAAGGGCGGAGTCAGACAACATGATCTGCTCGGCTTGGACACGAAGAACCTGGGGCTTGAAACCAAATTGAGAGCCGACACGATTGTAAGAGGGAGGTTGAGGCGAATCATTGTGGGATCCAATTGTCACTTCGAGTTGCTGTTCGAAAAAAGGGCCAGCTTAATTACGGTGTGTCATCCATTAAGCTGAGTACTAACCTCATTCTTGGGAGCTGCCAAATCAGCTGCCAAATCTAGGGGAGGAATATCCTCCAAAGCAACAAATTCCTCGGGAGTATCAGGGTACATTAGAGTACAATCATCATCGAAAGCCTCTGATGACAAGTTGGGAGGTGAACTTGGGATTCGCGCTTCACTAATTCCCTCGTCAGAGGGACAAGGAGAGCTTTCAAGATCGCGTGGAACTTGAGGCTGAGGAGATTCGGCTTTGACAAGAACTGAACCCTCCCTCGAAGATGGAAGAGTAGCAGAATTGTACTCTTCAATAGCTTCAAGCCGCTGGCCTCGGATCAACCGTGAGGCAAGCTCCTCGCATCTTTCAATTTCAGCTTGTCGATCTTGCGCAGGCTTTCTCCTCACAGCTTTCTCTCGGCGAGCAGTGGGAGCATACTTGTAGTTTGGATATTGCACTGCATGCTCCTTCTTCCGGGCCACCGCCTGCTTTCTGTAATATTCCCGCGTCGTGTCTGAAGCTTCTTTCCAGAGATTAGCTGCTAGGCGGCTTATCTGACGGTGATCTCGTTCGATAGGATCCTCTTTTTGGCTTTCCCAGAAATCCGATCGAAAGAGGATGAAGGCATTAGGAGGACGAGGAATGTGAGCCTCATCACGTCGTCGAGAGTGGGAAGATTTCGGCGACTGTTTTGCAGAGTGAGGTTTTGCAAGAGATATAGATAGAGGTTTATCGAGAGAGGGAGTTGAACACGAGGATGAACTGGATTCCGAAGAGAATCGTGCGATAATCTGCGGATCATAACATTCAAAGCCGTCCTCTAAATATCAGAGCACAGAACACCGGATGTCAGTGTATTGTTTGAATACAAGTGGAAAGATATTCGTCATACCGTCATAACACTTGGGCTCTTGGTGTGAAAGCCGCCTTGAACGACGAGGAGGTTGACTGACGTTGCGATAGTTAGGCATAGTAAACGACCGAGCAAGCTAGGGCAAGATCCAATAGTGAAAACTGGAGTTGGATGCGAGAATTTACTTGTCTTTCAACAGCAGACCAGCCCATGTCACCCACCGCCTTTTGAACCTATCGACGCGTACTTCATCATTTCTTTAGCAGGAGCGTAGGAAAGTAACCACTCTGTAATAGCACGTCGTGGTCGCCTCGTGTACTTCAAGAATACAGTCTGTTCGACCGTCACAGAACAAACCCTTTTAGAGTAAAGGGCAATCAAGATTCAACGGAGCTATTTTGGTGGCCAACAGATCCTGAATTGAATACTGAATGGGGATATCAGTGACGGAAGTACATACATAGATACATAGACAGTGAAGAATATAGCAGATGGAAGAGTCGATGACCTCGGAGAACTGTTGACGAGCATCCTTCTTCGTTAGAGCATCTCCTAGCTTCGCGGACCGCCAAGATGAAGAGGAAAATGAGAAAATCAACTTGTATGAAAGTCCAAAGGACTGGCATGTTCAAAGGTTTCCATGGCTCTTCTTGGTACCTACCCGAACTTTCCCATACGTCTATGTTGTGTGGCAAAGCGGCGATCTGTAAAGATCCGTCGAGGAGAAATCGATCTGTTCCGTGACAACAGAAAAGGAAAACTGATCACATAGTCGATCGACAGTCGGGTGAATTTGTGATTCATAATCTAAATCAGGTTACAGGACTGTCAGAACTGAATACTTCCGCGTCCTCCATTGCCCTGGAGGTGATTACAAAAGTAAATCATGGTTCTATAGAATCAGATGCCACCATCGCCCGGGAGGCAGCATGCTCTTTGGCCTTACGACGCTTTGATCCAGCTATCATATCCCTATCCAGGGGCATGAGATCTGACAGAAAGTCGATGCTTACTAGAAGTAATGCTCACCTCTTTTTAATAGCGAGATTCCGCCCAATCTTGCGTGCAGCGTTTACCATTTCTGGTCGCTTGGCTTTACCCATCTCTCTCCGCTTCATCTTCGAAGGCTTGGGCAGCTTCAAAATCCACTCCGGTACAGAAGAACCGGACTGAAGGAGGACATTGGCAATTCTGACAACATCATTGCAGATCACAACGGCGCATAACACATTGAGCTCAGCACGTACGATTTTAGAAATGGACCATCCTCATCGGTGAAAAAGGTGACTGCCTTGCCCTCCCTCCCAGCTCTACCGGTTCGACCTACTCAAGATCAGACGATGACCGAGAGTTAAACAGGAGGAGGGGACTCACCGATGCGATGTATATAGCTTTGCACATTGGTCGGGAAATCGTAATTAATGACTTCACGCACTCCCTTAAAGTCCATACCTCGTGCCATGACCTCTGTGCTGACCATGACCCAGCTCTCTCCTTTACGCATGCGGCTCACAGCATCTTCACGCTCTTTTTTCGTCATACCAGCGTGCAGACAATCGACGTTTGGAATGCCATTGAGAACAAGTTCTTCAGCCAAGGATGATGCACGTGGTTGTGTCGAAGTGAAAACCAAGACAGGAGGATTGTACGGCTGGGCAAAGTATGTCAGGAGACTGGGTAACTTAGAGGYATCATCGGCGACGTATGTCAATGATTGTGCAATGAGGGGAAGTGGCGTATCTCTGCTTAAGCGAATGAATGCAGTGTCAAAACAAAAATAAATGATAACGCACTTGAGACCAACAACCACACGCACAGGGTCATTGAGCATTTGCATTGCGATTTTCTCAGCGTTGGCCGGAAGGGTGGCACTGAAAACTGCCTTTTGGATGCCGGGGTGAGTGCAAGCGGCCACAATTTCTTGCACTTGCGGTAAGAATTCAGAATCGAGCATCCGATCAGCTTCGTCAAGAACGAGATGCCGAACACTGTATTATCATGAGAATGGGTCAATAATGGTACGCTGACGGGACGCACTTGCTCAAATCTAATGCGCTTGATTGTAGAGATGCAACCAAGCGCAGTGGGGTACTGATGACTATATCTGCGACTTCTGATAAGACCGAGCACAATTTGAGAATCTGCGTCCTACCAACCTACTTTATCCCTGACTGATTTATCTGAAAGTGTATTTGCTGTGGCTTTACTGAAGAGTACAATTCTCCACTTTCGCCCTTGTGCGAGCTTGAGGCATTCGTTATGTATTTGATGCGCTAATTCTCGTGTTGGAGCGAGCACGACTGCTCTGACTCCAGAACCAGCGTCTGAGTCTGCACTTATTGCAGGTGTTTTGAGTGAAGCCATTAAAGGTAGGAGGTACGAGAGGGTTTTCCCTGTTCCAGTAGGAGAGATAGCGGCAAGGTCCCGAGACTAGTAAGAGCCAAGTCAACAAAAGTGCGCTAGACAGAAGGTAATAAACATACCTCTAATAGAATCGGTATTCCATATGACTGTATACCAGTGGGGCATGAGTACTGGTGTTTTGATAGATTGGCCATGAGATGCGAAGACAATTGATATCTCTCCTTCAGTGATTCAAAAGTCTCAGCATGCTCAGGAACGTTCTTTCCTTTAGTTGTGACGCGATGCCGCTGTTTAGGAGGTTTACTTTGGTCTTCCTGGCCCTCATCGCTAAACTCTTCGTCTTCCGCCTCACTTGCAGCATCTACATCGACTTTCCTTTTCTTCTCTGCAGGACCACTAGAGTGTACATTTTTTCCGGTCGCTTTCCTTTTTCCTGGAGTCCCCTGTGCGTACTTGAAATAATCGAGCTCGGCAGGAAGTTCTGACTTTGGTACCACAGGTTGCGACCGTTCAATCTGCGAATCTGCCTTGCCCTATCATAAAAGTATAGCCTTATGACCGTGTAGTAGATGCAGGTTGCTTACATTAAATAGCTGAACGTCCTTTTTGAACCGGTTTTTGTCGAATTTAACGCCTCCACGAGACAGTAATTGAAAGGCCTCCATTCTGCGAGAAGCCTGAGAGTCTCTGAACAGTGAGATTAGATAAGTAAAGATTTCAAGCTTATGTAATGTAATTAACACATAACATCGGAGGCCCTTCCACGTGCGCATACATACCTCTTTTTTTTCTTCTGCAAGGTGAGGCAAGGACGGATAGTAGATGCTATATACATTGCAGCTACTACAGAACTTGATACAATTATTGAAAGTAGATACAGTTTTGGCACTTGAAGCTCAATAAAGATATGAACGTAAGATACACGCGTAACAAGTTCGACTAGCTCTTTAGGGATGCACTCTAAAATCTAATGAGATCTACTAAGTAAAAGAAAACATCTAGATTATGAGGACAGCGTGCTCCATGCTCTCTTGAGTTGCTACGAAGTTCAAACAATTAGAGCGATGAACTCGCAATCGAATTAATCACTCACTTCATAGAATACGAATAACAACACTGTGTTTGGCCCAAGTCTGATGAATGCGGGTGTCCAGCCTTTGAAGAGAAATCTAGGACCTTCCTTCTCTAGGGATGCCTTCAGAATTTGGAAAGCGGATTCAGTTGCCGACTTCAAAATCATTATTAGTAGGAATTCAAGCAAAAGCTTGAAAAGCTGCGTACGGAGGCCATGACTCTAGACCGAAGGACATCTGCCGGAGAACAAACAGCTAGAAAAGGACATGGAGATATGCTAGAGTTTGGATAGTAAAATAACGCACTCGTAGCGAAGGTGCCAGCYAAAAGACTCGCAATTGTATGCAGTAAAAGATTGTCCTTYAGTTGATAGCTAACCACAGGTACGGTTGTCCCTAGCAACGCGCCTTTGAAAAGGTCATATCTAGCGAGCAATGAGATTATTGGACGCGGAATGACGAACTACTCACGATCCAACTTGCGAGACCTGTATCAGGTAAAGGAAAAAATACACAATCAGACATGATCGACAATCATAGTATACACGATCTGACATTCATCAGTACAGCTCTAGCCTGTCATTTTTGAAGGAATCAAGGTAGCATAAGAGTCATGGATAGTAAGAAGCAGATTAGTTACGACGTACGACATTTGGTCCAAGTCCTCGTGTCATACCTCGAAATCCTTCCTCTTTGGCAAGACTTATAAGACCAGTGAACGCATTGGAATAGTTGTATCGGTTCTCTGGCGGTTTTAAGGCATCGCTTGTCATGCGAACTACCAGTATGTCTAGCCGAGGAAAAAGTAAGTGACGCTCAGGTTTAGAAGACGACAGGAAAAACCTACCTGCGGGATTTCCAGCGATGCCTCCCAATCCGCCGGCAAAACTTGCAGCTAGAAGCAACTGCGGGGTGGTTGGTTTTCCCTTTTGCGAAATACGGCGCTTTATTTCTTCGTAGCTCCCAATACGCACAAGCGAATACGACATTTGTCGCAATAAAGCCGCGGTAAGGCCTGTATAGATACTTCGAAACCCGTCATTCGCGACCGAGTTACGAAGTACAGCGAACATAGACAGAGGTTTAGAGCCCGGGGCAGCCTTCACGGTTTGCATCCGTCTTCAAGCAAATTTTGTCAATCAAAAGTAATATAAAGGTGCGCGACATGAGAACTGACACTTTGGTCAAGTCCAGGGGGTGAGTGCAGGAGGCAGCCACTAGAGTAATAAAATTAGTAGCCTTAAAAGACGTAGACATCTTATTTGGTACTCACTGGATGCTGCCACTCCTTATCGCAGTGCATACAGCAGTTAGTTAGAAATAGTTGACACGAGGAGAGAACCTAAGGACCGACCTCCGAGCCTGAACGAAGAGTAAACGGTATGCACGTTGGAAGTGCAAAGAGAAAGACGCACCAGAAAGGATAATGCGTGGTCATGGTGGTGGAGGTTCGAGTTCGATATTAAACTCTAGTTTGACCGCAAAATAAGACCTGACTCCGAGCTGGCCGCCCCCAGCAGCAGGCTTTAAATCTATATGTGCTGTGGGTATTCCAGTCCCTACGCCGGGAACGGTAAGATAGCAGTTGTAAGCTGTTTTCGATCGGCTACTTACCAATTACATAGACGCTCTTTGTCATCCGTGTTCTCCTTGGACTAAAGTCACCACCTCGAAAGGCTAGGTAGCCACATTTCTTGTAACCATCTGAATTCTGAATAAAAGCATATACGATATATTTTCGTATGAAGGGAAGGAGGAATTAGGGTGCTGTTTTATATACAGCGGGATCAGGCGACCTCATACGATTCAGTTGGGCAGGTGACCCTTGCTAGCAATTCACTCCACTTCCAGTGCAAATCGGTCAAGGAAGCTTCAGAGGGCAGGTAACTCGTGTTGATTAGCTTTACGCCTGATTACTATATGTACCGTACCATGCTGCGTTAATGGTCCCTCTTTGCCACTTATATTCATGAACTCGACGAGTGGAATTGTGCATAGTTCTGGCTCAGCCAGCGGAGATCTTGTGCATCTCCCACTCGAGGAGGTGCGAGCTAGGGTGCTGATTGTCGATGGTGACTCTTACATATCGCTTCCAAGTAGTTCAAAGCTGACCAGCTTTTGTAGTATCTGCGAAGGTAACACTGACGCAGCATTTTACCAACCCTTCCGAGCACGCGACTAGCCGGGCAATATATCACTTTCCTGTCCCAGCCTCTGCAGCGATATGCGCTTTTGAAATGCGCCTCGCCGATGGGCGTATCATTCAAGGAATTTCGAAGGATAATGAGCAAGCTCAGAAGGAATTCGAAACAGCTGTCCGGACAGGCAGACAGGCATCATTGTTAAAATGGATAACAGATGACAGTGCGTGCTGGACTCAAACATCAAGATTTGAGTGATTCATAGTATCTTCCAGTCTTTACCATATCCGTAGGGAGCATCCCAGCTCGAGAAACTGTGGAAACGAAACTAGTGGTAGGCCATTGAAATTACTGTTCAATCTGAAGCTTATGTTCTACATTTCCAGTTTGTCATGAACTTGATGAATGAGAACACAGATCAGATACGTTTCCAATTACCGATGCATGTCGGCGAACGTTATGGCGATCCGCCTGAGGACCTCTTAAACACTGCGGCACCGTCCTCACCCACCCGGATAAGAATCACTGTCGAGATTCAAACAAGTGGTCGTATCCATAATATTGATAGTCCTAGCCATATGGGGGAGATTACTATAAACAAATATTCTACCCACCTTGACCGGCCTTCTCGACGAAGAGCGACTGTTAGGTTTCGTTTAAAAACATTCTTGAGGCGCGACTTTGTCCTCATCGTGGAAGCCGAAAAGTTGGATTCTCCTCGTTGCTTTGCAGAACTTGAAGGGGACCCGGACCGCAAGGCAACCTTAGCCCTGCAGTTGACTGTAATTCCGAAATTCAACCTATCCTCTATGCGGCCCCAAGAATACATTTTCGTGGTCGATCGCAGTGGAAGCATGGACGGTGATCGTGTTGATACTGCCAAGCGTACGTTGAATATGCTTCTTCGCATGCTACCGGCGGCCCAGACGATGGTAAACATTTTCAGTTTTGGTAGCACTGTTGACAGTCTCTGGCCGCAAAGTGTCTTATACACGCAGGAAACTCTTGACGCCGCGGTGAGACCAAATTTCATCAATGAATTATATGCTAATATTCAGTTATGATTACTATCAGACACATCATGTTGCTGGTATGAGCGCGAATTACGGGGGAACCGAGATACTTCGAGCGCTTGAAGCCACTTTCAAGTCATGTCGTGACGATATGTCGACCGCAATTTTTCTTCTGACTGATGGCCAGGTAGGCTGTGTGGCAAAATCCAGGACTACATCTAATTGTGCCCTTTGAATTTAGTCTCATGATGAAAACACAACATTCCGTGTTGTCAAGAACACAGTTTCCAGTGCCCCAGTCGATGCGCCAATTCGCGTCTACGTCTTAGGCATAGGCGATGGCATTTCCACCTCTATGTGCGAAAGAATCGTCAGTGGTGGTAATGGGGTCTGTCTGTACGCAACCACCGCTGAGAGTATCACAATGAAGTGTGCTCGGCTGCTGCGTGCAGGTCGAACACCATTTGTCAGGAACGTCAAAATTGATTGGGGGGTTCCGGATGAGTATCTTGCTGCCACATCTTCAAGCACAGTTAGCTTCTCAAATCCTTCATCTCTCCGCCTACGCTCTTTCCCTGTTCTACAACAGGCGCCTGCGCAAATACATGATATCCATGCTGGTCTACGATTTACCGTATATGCAATTCTTCAACTGAAAAGAATCAGTGTGCCTGGAGAAGTGGTACTTCGAGGTCAACGTGACGACACGGGAGAGGAGTTTGCGTATCGTATTCCAATACGGGGTGTACAGTTAGCGGATGAGGAACCTAGACTACCTATGATACACAGAATGGCTGCTTGGCGTCTCATTCAGGAGCACGTGGCAGAGAGAGCGTCGTTACCAGTAGCGGTCCCCGTCACTGGCGTTCGCCCGTCAAATGACGAGCTTCGCAAAGCTGCTATCGTGCGGCTCGGTGAAACTTACCAGTTGGCCAGTCCATATACGTCCTTTATTGCGGTCGGCGATTCAGCTAATCATAGTGGAAGGCCCCATCGCGCCGATTTGGGTAATTGGGCCTATGCTGGGAACTCCGTAAACTACGACATAGATTCAAACTCAAGCTCCAAGAGCTCTGAGGCGGCATCGTCTACTCAGAGCTTGGTGTCTCTGCCCATGCCTGGAAGTTGGCCAGGATTTCGTTCATCGACTCCCTCAGCTCAGGAAGATAACACAAGCACTCATTCTGACGAAGGGTATGATAGTACACGTACTTTCACCACCCTCAGCTCTTTAGAATCATACTCCGAATGGAGCGAGTGGAGCGAGTGGAGTGAACCTCCGTCTCCTGTTTCCGAAGAGATGCAGAGAAGTCCTTCTCCCTTACTTATTCCCAGGCGGTTCGCCCCTCCGGATGTAATATTCGAGCAGTTGCCCGTTCCTACAAGTGTCTCACCCCCACCACCGCTACCGGTCCAATCAGAGGTGGTCGACTTGGTGACTATGCAGTCATTTGATGGATCGTTCCCTCTGCACGAGTCTCTACGTTCCCTTGTTGGTGGCCGTGCTTTCGACGAAGTCACCAACCTTGAAGTGGATGATAAAACCTGGGCCACTGCACTATCCGTTGCTTATATCACGCAGCAAATGGGAAACCAGCTAGAATTACTCGATGATTTACTGTTCAAAGCCTTGGATTATTTGCGGAGTGTGAACGCAGAACAATTGGTTGCGCGCGCGCAGGCCTTGTTGTGATGATTGTATTAGGTATTACTGTTTTTCCTTGATTCTCGTCGTTTATGGACAGTTTCGACACTAGCATAATCTTGTGCTAGGTCGCACTACAATACAAGTAGATGACATATAGATGGGCAACACCTAAGACTCTGCTTGAATAGGGGCAACCTGACCGCCTTTCGCAGCGGTCGGCGTGAATGCGTGCCAACGATCGTTGAAACGTACATCTGTAGCACGATATCAGCAAGTTGTGGCGTAGAATAGCGGTTATCGAAATACCTAAAGGTCGTCCACCATACATGTACTGCTGGAACTTGGCTAGAGAACGGGCATTTGTTAGGAAATATAGCGCAGTAAATCAGGACACATACCAATCGCGGTTTCAGCTTCGCCAACTTGGGAGAACTGAACAACTCCACAGCCTTTGGAACGAGTGCCATCGAATAAGATTTCCGCCAACTCCACCTGACCGGTCGTTTCAAAAAGTTCAACTAGATCCTCATTGGCAGTAGACCAGGGCAACTGCAATCATTAAGTATATACAACTGAAGTCGAGCAGCTGACGATGCTTACATTGCGGACCATGATCTGCTGACTGGGTTCAGCTTCTGCGTTAAATCCGGTTTTGTGGGATCCCATTCCTCCTTGTCCACCGTCATAAATTTCGGCTCTCGTACCAGATCTAGCTTGTTGGTCGGGGCCAGAGTAATCTGCGTATAAATCTCTGTTCGAGAAATCGCGGCTACCCGAGTATCCACCTCGAAAGCTTCCACGAAGGCCGCCTCTCAAGCCACCTCGGAAGCTGCCGCGAAGCCCACCGCGACCACGAAGAGTTCCTGGCCCAGATAAACCAGCAAAACGATCCTGTAGTAAAAGATTATGAAACTATCATCGAGGTTATTCGGTAATCATAAGAACGAAGTCCCGCACCTCTCGAACTTCCAAAACACGTCCATACCAGTCAAAGCCATGATACATGCCTACAACATGCAATTAATAGGCAGGGTATAACACTCATCAAGAAATAATACGCCTACTGATTGCCTGTTGCGCATCTTTCGCAGTTTCGAAAACGACTGTTCCGGATCCTTTGGGTCGACCATCCGCACCAATGTTGATATCAGCTCGAATGATATTACCAGCCGTGCGAAATAAATCCTTCAAGTCTTGCCAACCCGCTTGATAAGGGAGCTATGGTTTAGATGAGCGATAAAGTAGATAGTACAATCATGAGTCACGACTGACATTGCCAACGTATAGTTGATTACCGGGGTTCGAATGATTTAGGTGCGAATGTCCAAAATAGTTGTGTGAAGCTGGGCGAGGTGGAGGAAGGGCATTGAAGCCTTGCCCGGCCATTGCCATACCTATTTTTCCGGGTACTGGAGTGGCTCCAAATCGACATTCATTTTCGCGGTCCTACATATTTATTCAGTAAATGACGGGCCAGGAAAGCGGGGATCCTACTTCACGAATGTATACCGGGCGACCTAGTAAAGTCATTTCTGACAGCTCGCGAACTGCCCTTTGAGCATCCTCTGGTGACGCAAACTCCACGAGACTGCAACATCAGGATAGTTCAGCGACTGACATCAGTACACAGCTGCAGGAGAGATAAAACTTGCCCACATCCTTTGGACACACCCATGGGAGTGACCAAAACTTCAGCGAATAATACTTCCCCAGCTGCCAATCCCAAAAAGAAAACCCTCATCAATATCCTCTCAACAGCTCAAGACCATTCCAGAATACTGAAAAGGAACCCGTGCAGTTGCATGGTTCAAAGAAAGCGTGAAAACTTCGCAAGCCGAAGAAAAACCTCGCTCCACCACGAACTCCATTAATGCCAAGGGCCACCTGCTCATGCGCGCTATCGACTAAGGACAGTACCCTGCATGCCGCAACAAAGGCTATCCGCCTGCACCATAGGCCCGCAACTACGAGCAAACACAAACATCGAGAAACTTGAATATCCCCCACCCACCTCCCCTCATGAATTCCATGAGATCCCTATATTTGACGTCGTAGCTGAGGTTGCCAACATATACCCGATTTTCTCTCTTGCTGATTTTAGCAAATTCGACGGCCTCTTCATGGTCAGCATTCATGGGGCCACCCAAAGAGCGCGCAAACGGTTCAGATGGTTTGCGATCCCGGCTTCTTGACCGACTGCGGGAATGGGGGCTCCTGGAACGGGTGCGAGAGCGGGACCGAAGGTTACGTCGTCGAGGTGATAGTGACCGCTTTCGGGACCTAGAGCGGGAATGTCTACGGCGCTGCAAAGTATAAAGTTGTAGATCTGCGAAGGAGGATATGGGTGGCCTACTTACTTCGATACCTCGGCGTTCCTCGAGCTCTCGGTAATCTCCTCTTCGTGAACGACCTTGTCGTTGTTGTCAAATGGTGTACCAGTTTTTCTGTTTGACTAGGCTTACCACTTTCTCGCCTATCGCGGTCACTCCTGCTGTCTCGATCCCTGTCGCGGTCATAGTCACGATCCCTATTCCGGTCTCTGTCTCTTTCTCTGTCACGGTCACTTCGGCCAGCATTGCTTGGTGGTGCCTTTATAGCGTCTTCCAAGTCACCTTTCTTCATATCGACGTCCATGCTAGACCAAGATGAGGCTGAAAACTATATGGTTTCCGTAAATACCTACATACTTATGTTTCAACAGACCGCCAATTGCCGAATGTCATGGTCTGTGCGCAATTTTTCCACGGGTCACGAGTCGCGAAATGCGCATCGCCGTTCGGTTGAGCTTCGTTTGTTGCTCCTTGCACTCTTACCTCCACTTCCGACCTGCTGCTTTCTGTCTCCTCTAAATTTTCGGTAATATGAGCGCCCCGGACAACGAAGATCTCATCGACTATGAGGATGAGCACGATATTCCTCTCCCTGCTGCAGCATCTAACGGCGTTGCTGTGGCTGGAGCGTCTGAAGGAGACGACAAAGACAAAAAAAACTTTTCGGGTATCCATTCGACTGGCTTTAGGTACTTTTTCCTCACTCACCTTCAGTGTATGTTTATTCTAATGCTTCTCGCAGGGATTTCTTGTTGAAACCTGAGCTTCTGCGTGCGATTAGTGATCTGGGTTTCGAGCACCCCTCAGAAGGTAAGCGGTTTTGCTACATGTAAGCCATCTCTCTGACCCTCCTCTGCTTAGTTCAACAGGAATGTATTCCGCAAGCAGTGCTTGGAATGGATGTCTTGTGTCAAGCCAAATCAGGACACGGCAAGACTGCTGTATTTGTTCTTGCAACATTGCAGCAGCTTGAACCTGTCAACGGCCAAGTCTCAGTGCTCGTCCTCTGCCATACCCGCGAGTTGGCATTCCAGATCAAAAATGAATACACCCGATTCGCCAAGTATATGCCCGATGTTCGAATTAGTACCTTCTACGGCGGTACTCAGGTTTCAAAAGATGCGGAAGTTCTGCGCGACAAGAATAAATGCCCTCACATAGTTGTCGCCACTCCTGGCCGATTGAATGCTCTCACAAGAGATAAGGTTCTGGATGCCAAAAACGTAAAGCACTTTGTGTTGGACGAGTGTGATAAAATGCTGGAACAGCTTGGTTAGTCATACGAGTTTGGGCCCTACATCCATCCATGATCCTTTATATTCATCGCTTGATCGTCCGCACCGTCGAGCGCCGCCATTATCGTCTTTAATCTCTTTTTTCGGCCATGCAATGCTTTCTTCAACGCAGTTTGCTGTCGTTGGGATTCGGGCATTTAGTGTTGCTGGGGTGAAGGGAATTCCAAGAGGCACCAGCAGCATGCAGAGCGAGCGAGGGAGATTGAGTTTGGGACGACCCATCGGTATCCAGAATGGCGCATTTATCAAGTCATCGTCGTGCAGGCTCTGTCTCTTTTTCACGGCTTCAATATTCCTCCTTTGTTCTCCGTGGTGCTTTGTTCTTCTTTTTTTCCTTCCCACATCATTCCACGGCTCCGTTCTAATCACAACATCGTCCTACCAGACATGCGACGCGACGTTCAAGAAATTTTCCGAGCAACACCTCACCACAAACAAGTGATGATGTTCAGCGCAACACTGGCGAAGGAGATTAGGGTTACGTGCAAGAAGTTCATGTCGAACGTCAGTCTTTGGTGTTGTCCTCCATGTATCCTTATTGATTTTCTCCTCAGCCGCTGGAAATATTCGTGGATGATGAGACTAAACTAACACTTCACGGTCTCCAGCAACACTACGTCAAGCTGGAAGAAAGCGGGAAGAACAGGAAGTTGAACGACTTGTTAGATACCCTGGAGTTCAATCAGGTACAACTTCGTCTGTCCGACTACACACCTTACTCACGCTCGCCTGGCAGGTCGTCATCTTTGTCAAGTCTGTCGCTCGTGCGATCGAGTTGGACAAGCTCCTTGTCTCCTGTAATTTCCCGAGTATTTCTATTCACTCGGGCTTACAACAGGAGGAGCGGTAAATATGTCTTCTGTTCGATCGCATATTCATGAACTGAGAGTGGTGTGTCATGTCCAGGATCGCTCGTTACACTGCTTTCAAGGCGTTTGAGAAGCGTATACTAGTAGCGACTGATATCTTCGGTCGTGGTATTGATGTTGAACGTGTCAACATCGTCGTCAATTACGACTGCCCTCCTGATGCTGATAGCTATCTTCACCGTGTTGGGTCCGTGCTGTTGTAGCTTCCTTGAAGTTATCTAAGCTCATGTTTTATTTTAGTCGTGCGGGACGTTTCGGCACTAAAGGTCTTGCTATCACCTTTGTATCTTCTGACGAAGACCAGCAAGTGATGGCCTCGATCCAATCGAGGTTCGAAGTAGCGGTGCCTGAGCTCCCTGAGCACATCGACCCCGCTAGCTATAGTAAGTCTATTCACAGTCATCGAGTTTTCGCCGATATATTGATACCTCTTGCAGTGACCTCATAAATCAACATTTTGTTGATCTCCGTGTCGCCATTTTAACTTTTTGTCTCTCTTGTTATGGTGTACTTTTACAGATTAACTGTGTTTATTAACCTAAACCCGATGGAAAGTTAATATCTTGTTCAATCGAAGTTGATCTGTTGGACTTGAAGATTGAAAATCGAGTGCGAGGGTCTGAGCTGGTCTGAGGTCGAGGTCTGAGTCTGAGTCTGAAACAGTCCTAAGAGTAACGTTTATTGCCGAATCAAGAGCGAACGGAAGCACAATCAATTGTCATTAGCTCATGTTTCTCATGCCTTAGTCCCGTCATCAACTTTCAAGATTACTACCTAGAACACCGCCGCTCTTTATCGTGCTGAGTTCTGACCGATCCCGTAGACGAAGTTGGGTTTACTTCGAGGCCCTCCACCAGCACTCGAAGATCTATGAAGCGTAAACTCTTTGGCCAGCCCACACTTCCAACTTTATTCTTCCGAGCTGCCGACGGAGTTCTCTCTGTTCCAGGGTACACTTTCTCAAAGGTATAATTCTTTTCCTTTTTTCCCCTTTTTCTATGGTGCTACAAAGTGCATTAGGCTCTACCATGGCGAGATACAGGGAGCATGACCTTATTGGCTGAGGGGAGTAGTTTGAAAGACAGTTCGAGTGTGTTAGCCAAGATAGCACCTGCACATTCCAATGGATCTATGTGTTTGGAGAGAGAGGCACACATGTACGTGTTTTTTATTCTTGGGGTTGTACATTATTCAGGTGGACCGTCGTAGACTTGGAAAAATGGCAGCGTCGCCCTCGAAATATAGTTCCTCTCTCGGGATGATCGATCTGTTGACTATTCCCCGGGACTATGGAGATGTCGTGGTATTACTCCTCGTTCACCCAGGGCTCAATCTTCTCGGACGTTATTTGCCGCCTTCTAAAGTGAACGACCTACTTTTGGCGGACGCTTCCCGAGCTCGGCACACACCCTCATTTGGCGACATACACATGATGGACATTGACGAGGCGGACATTCAAGAGGAGATGGAGGCTTTTGATATCATGGATCTGGCTACCTTTCTAGAGTGAGTAACCTCGTGTTCACGGTGTTAAATCCAATCTTATTTTCCTGATTCCTAGATTTGCTATCCAAGCCACTCTGTGCCTGGAAATGACACATAAGTGCGACCTCTACTTCAATGCATTAGGCTCATAGTGCTGACAATTATTTATCTAGAGCTGGAGTTATTCATCGCGAAGGTCTCTCAGTTTCTTGTTCCAATACTACTAATAACTTCGGCACTGAATCGAATCTCTCTTCTAGTTCGCGCCAATGCGTTCCACCTGAACGCGCATTCCGGGACAGTACGCTTCGCTCACTTTGGCAATCGAGCAGTGTCCTTGGAGAGCTATGGATCACCGTCTTCACTCGTAATACGTACATTCGAAGAGGGGGAGAAACTCAAAGTCAAGGAGGCTCTTTGTTATCTTGCCCCGGAACAGACAGGCAGCATAGAAACCATGACTCAGGATCAAAGGACTGATTTATACTCCCTTGGTATCTTATTCTGGACTCTCCTTGTGGGGCGTGGTCAGATGCCCTTCGAGGGAGGAGCGTTGGAATTGCTCCATTCCATTGTGCAGAAAAGGCCGATGCCTGTGCATGAAGTCCGAAGAGATGTACCTCAAGTATTAGCATCCATTGTAGACAAGGTATTTAGTTTTAACTCTATGAGTGTACCCCCTTTACCCATTGCTCGTTCAGCTTCTGGCGAAACATCCTGATTCGCGTTATCAAAGCGCATATGGACTCAAGGTTGATCTACTCGAATGCCAAAGGCGATTACTTGCTACTGTGGCGTCGGCCGCCGATGAATCATCTGAAGTAGGTCTAGATATGGTTGCTCTAGTGCTTCGTTCCGTTGACAATGAGCATAGCTTATACCTCATTTCGAAATCGCTGTCCAGGATAGATTTGTGGTACTTGATCACGCGTAATATTAATGTTTCCTCTGAGTCTTCCTAACTGCGCTTCCAGGACTTTACGATGCCTCTTGCCTTGGTAAGCATTTATGCTCCCCCATAAGTTCAAAAAGCTGATGCTATACTTATAGTTCGGCCGTGATAAAGAGTTGGAGTTGATTAGGAACGTCAGTAAGTAGGTGCTTCTAATCTTGCCCTACTCCCACTGACATTCCGGAAGTTCGACATACGAATACAAGTTTCTCCAGGCATATGTCTACTTCTGAAGGATATATCACGATTTCATCCTCTGGAAGTCAGGATACAGGTACTGGCGTTGGTGAAGACCCTGCAGATTCTTTATCCTCACGAAGCGGATCCGGTTCAAACAGCGGCGCGGCTAACGAAGCGGCTGTCAAATCGGCATCTACACGTTATTCTCCAACCCAGGATCATAGCTCCTCCCTTACGATGAGTATTAGTCCCTCTCTACAAACAAGTGATACCCTGCGTCGGGCTGCTTTAAGACCCAGAGCTCGAAGCTCTAAGGCTCAGGTTGTGGTCATTGTGGGAGCTCCAGGGTATGTAATTGCAAGTTTTTGCTTCTCTGTGTTGATTGAAAAGAGGGTATTCTAGTGTCGGGAAGAGTTCCATGATCCTTGTGAACCAGGCGAAGTGGAGAGGTAAGACTTGAACCGCTTGGGATAAACTGCGAATTTCTCACAACGGAGCTCAGCTCACGGCCTCTGGGGACAAGCCAAGTTTCAGAACGCTGACTCAGCACCTTTCGCTGCTTTGGTAAGCATCCTCTAGTTTTGCGGGATCCTTGCGCTCACATTCCTTAAGATGAGTTGCTTGTCTTCTGTGTTACGACAGTTGATGGTGTTTCACATGGATGTTCATCGCTTTGTGACCATCCTTAGAGATCGACTTGGGCCTCAGATACAAAATATGCCCTTACTTTATCAAGGGACGCCTGAACTGAAAGATATATTGGCTCTCTTCGGCATTAACCTCGATACCCCGCGTGAAGCGTTGACCACTCGAGAGTTGCGCGCTCGGTTCCAGACTCTGATGGAAAACGTCTTCTCAGTGATTGCTGATACCCGACTATTCGCACTATTTCTGGATGATTTGCACGAAGCCGATGATTCGTATGTTTGCCATTTACGGAGGTGCGAGAAACATACTGACACAAACCTGCTGCAGAACACTGGACGTTGTCTCAGCGCTGGTGAACTCCAGGAGTCGCATGGCAAGTCAGAGCTGCATTTCGGAGGTACCCTTACTAACGGTCTTGTGTAGCTTATATTTATTACATTGCGATCGGACAGGCCGTGAGTCGTCTAGCCAGTGCCACCCTGCTTTCAACTAAGACCACAATAGTGAGATAGTAGAAAAAGTGCGATCCATGTTCAGTAGTCGGTCAAAGCCTACGTGGATCAATCTAGAACCCCTTACATACTCAGCGATCCAGACGCTTGTGGCGCGGACATTGCACCGCACAAAAGAAGATGTGGCGCCTCTATCACGCTTTGTCTTCGTCACTTCTGCTGGTAATGCTTTCGCTGCCCGAAACATTCTCGTTACTCTTCAACGGCATGATCATGTTGGTAGACCCTAACTCTTCCCGATGCACTATCACTTAACGCTTTTTAGATTACTTTCAATTGGGATCTTAATACCTGGCAGTATGTTTTTTCCCTTGTTTCAACTGTGATGCTCTGTTCACGCTGCTCTTAGATACGACATAGCTGCAATTGAAGGGAGCACAATCAACCGCACGGTATCTGATCCCACCGACCTAAGCTTTCTTATTGCGCAGTTTCGTGAATTGCCTGAGGAAGCTCGGAAGTACCTGTTATGGGCTGTATTCTTTGGAGAAACGTGGGTGGCCTGCTTAATAGTCGATGGCTGTATGTTGACGCCTGTCCAGGTTCAAAGTCACAGAAGTCGCTCTTATGATGGACTGGGAAGATTCCAGTGGTAGCAGTGGTGGAAGTGACGAGGAGGATAATCTCTTGAACCTTCGCAAAGCTGCGTCTTCTTTCAGGGAATCCGGGGCTAGTAACGCTAGTGATTCGATGCGTGGCATGCAGATGGCTCTCGTAGAAGGCTGGCTGATACAGCGTGCTAGAGATATGTGCAGTTTTGCACATGATCGTTATCGCCAAGCAGCGCAAGCCGAAGTGGACAGTCTTTCTGAAGAAATGGCGGCAAAGATGTCCTTCAGGGTAAGTCTCGTGCACCACAGGTTAGCATTTAAGTTGAAAGAAACTGAGATCAGATTCTTTTCTTTTCTTTGTCAGATTATACTTATGATGCTCCACGAAACCCCGGTGGATGTCTATCGTATTGCAGAACATGCTAAACGGTAATTTTTTTCCGCTGATCTTTTGTTAAAAATCTGAATTGAACCGGGATAGCTGTCTCCCTCTTCTACTTGAACACCCTAAACGAGAGGAATTACTACAAGTACTCATCGATGCCGGCGAAGCAGCCTGGGCGAGAGGCGCACACGAGGTTTGGCATATTGAGTTACTTTCACTGGTTTCCGCCGGTACTCAACACTATTTCAGCTTGCGATCCAGTCTTTCACGAGCGCCAAAACTCTTTTGCTGGGAGACCCTTGGGGTGACAAAAGTAATCCACAACGAACATGTTCTTTGTACTCCAAGCTTGCATCGTAAGTCCTTGTTTACTGAGCTGAAAATTTATTTAACTTTCATCTTCTATAAGGTTGTCTACTTGGCAAGGTTTGTAATTTGGGTCTTCTGAAAGCTATCTGTCTGCTCAAGTTACGAAAGGTGATTTTAGCGCCTCTAACGAATACATTCAGCAGTGCTTGGCACATACGCAGGAACCGGAGGACATTGCATCTCTATTAAGAGCACAATCCCGCAATCATTGGATGACCAGTAATTTTTCACAGGCGCTGGACGATACGTTAACTGCATTGAAGTTACTCGGCGTTGAAGTCAATCCTGCCCCCTCTCGTAGAGAGGCTACGGCCATGTTTGAACGAGTCAAGAACGAAATACTTGCTGTAGGGTTTGACGAGATTCTCGCTATACCCAGAGCGTCGGATTCTAGAACAGAACTCACAGTGAGATTGCTGAATGACGCAGGTAGCTTGCACAACACCTAGATGTAAGGACCTCATTAACCTCTCATTTGAAGGTACAAATGCCTATTGGTCACCATCTCCGTTTTCGTTCGCGGATGTTATAGGACTAACGGTAAGAGGATCTCAACCAACCTCCCCCACCATTTCCGCTGACATGCCTTTAGACCATCCAGCTAGCCTTACGGTGAGTCCGGAAACTAGTTCATTATCAAAGGAAACTAAACGATACCTTAGTTCTGGGATATCAGCGGGAACAGCACTAGGGTTCTTCTGGACACTAGAAGGTGAATATCTGTTGCACTCAGGTACACTTTGCACTTAACGCATTCGCGAACCAGGCGCAGCAGAGAGGAGGGAGCTCTACAGGTTCTCGACAGATCTCGCCAAGCTCGCACTCCGGATCGCGGAACGTCATGGGAGCAGCGGCGAGAAATGGTGATAGTTTCGATATTATATCCGTCGCTATAGCTTACTCCATTCATTCAGTCGTGCCTATGTCCTATATTGTGCGATGGTTTCCGGCTTCGATAATGTTCACATACGCTCCAATTTACCCCGTCTTGAGGAGGCTTTTAAGTATGGGAACAGTGCAGGGGATCGGTATGTGTTTTCTTCTTCAGTACTTTCTCGCTAACATCGGCTTCCTTCTAGTATATACACTAGCTTTGCTAGCTTATATACAGTCGCAACGCGCCTATACGTATGCGATCATTGTACGTCTTTTGCTTCTATACTCACTAGGTTGGTTTGTACTTATTGGATCGTCTGAACACAGTAAGTGAACTGGTGTTAGTTGCGGAGGAGGTTGGGCTTAACATCTGTCTATGTTTGATCCCATTTTCTCACCTCCCATCAACTATCTTAGTGTGTTAATGATATCAAACTCTGGGCTCTAGAAGATCCTGCTGTCCTTGCTGCTGGTGAGTCGACACAGATGAGGCTTTGAAAGTAGCTCTTTAAGTTTCATTCCAGGGACTCTCAATTGTATTCGTGCGCTCGGAGGGTATACATACGCCACATCCGCTGAAACTGTCTTCGACACCGATACGTTCAAAGAAAGCGATTATGTAGAGCAAGTCCGAGCCAGTACAGGGAATTATCCTCTTGTTATGAACTGGTATGTCTAAGTTGCGCGAAATTATCTCATCTATTCATTCTTGGATTTGGTAAGGTATAATGCTTTCAAGGTAAGCGGTGATACTCTCTTCTTTGCTTTCATTTACGAGAACCTTTCACTAGGTCGTTGGATACTATTGCTTAGGATACGTGGAAGAAGCTGCGAGACTTGGGTTTGACGTATATGCCACCCGGGACAAACATCCAAAGCAAGTTCATTGCCCTTCTCTTATGCGCCTATGTTGTATAACTATGTTTTAGCCACCGACATGTTCGATATAGTCTATTCTTTCACAGTCTGGCGTTGATCGCATGCATCAAACAAGGGAAGGTATCTGAGGAGGACCGGTTAAAATATCTTAACCAAGTCAATATTAATCAAGAGTTCATTAAAAGGTTGGTCATCCCCCTCCTCCATGTCCAACTGTGTACTAATACGCACGATACAGGTGGTTATCCTCCAGTCCGGTGAACACAAGTACCTGGGTAGCTCTTGTTGTACGTCCATATCGTAAAGCAAGGAGCAAGTTTGTAATGATATCGTAGGATGCTGAGCTTGCTTCTTTATTCAATGATCCGTCCACGCACAAGCTATATGATATTGCAGTAAAGTACGTCTTCATTATTCTGACATACTGGCAGTGCGAATAAATCCCTATCAGACTCGCAGTCAACAACGATTGGTTGTTAGAAGAAGGATGGGGTTTATACCTTGTGGGTTTCTTGGATCGTTTAGGTCATGCCTCCAGCTGATCTACCTTGCAGCAAGGTTGCCATTTCGTGAGATGTGGCGTCGAAGGCTTGGGAAGCGAACTTCAGCGTAGAGGAATTTCCAGGCACTCTCAATGGGGCGCTCAGGGCATAGTGTAAGTCTCGTGCAAATGTAGTGACTACGGTCGGTCTGAGAAGTGTTGGCCATAGGAACCACCTGAACTCTATGATTGGTGTTCGGTCGCAAAACCCATTGAAGCGATCGATATTTACTTCAGATGTTGCAGTTCAAACGGAAAGTGTAATGCCTATAGGCACGCAAATGCCGAACGCGAACATAGACGCAGGAGACGAACGAGAACCGACTTTGCATGCGTCTCATTTGGCGGCAATTCTGAGATGGAGCAAAGACATATCAAGCGATATCAACCTATCATCAGGTAGGCGGGCTTGTGTATTCATAATCAGGCATAAGTTAATACGGCTCTCCCTAGCATTACAGCGATTGACTGAAATTGCCACTGGTATGGTTCCAAATTACTTGTTTTTCGTGCAATTAATTTATTTGCGCCTTTCCAGAGACTTCAGGATCTCAGAGTACTTGCGGTTCGYTTTGTACATATCTTCTAGTGTTAACAAATTCTCACTGTTACTTGTAGTGGTTATTGCTCGAGAAGCTGGAGAGTACTCAGTTGCAACAAGCATGACTCCTCCCGAAGCATGTCAAGTTTACGAGTACGGCGATTCCTGTTTCGTGCTAAATACATCTAATTCGTCTTCGCAACAGGAATTCCAAACCAATACGAACCATGAGTGATCCTCTACAAAAGGCCATATTAGAGCATAGTTCGTCTCCTGCGGCTCCTTGTTTTTCTATCCGCTGAATCGACCCCTCGTTCACAGCTTTGAACTCTAAAGAACAAGTATATTTTGATGATGCATCCACTGACCTACGGTTTTCTTCGGAAGCCGCACAATCAGTTCATCGCTCAGTCATCTGCCTTCCAATATTCAGTAACCGAGGGCAGACTTTTGGTGCCGTTTATGTCGCGTCCAAATATGCGTTTTCACAAAATATACTCACAATTCTAACATTGCTTTGCCAACAAGCAAGTATCAGTATCTCAAATGCTCTTTTGTTCCGATCGGTCCAAGCCGGGACAAGAGAGAATCTGAAGATGATTTCTACCCAAAAAGAGGCGTTAGAGGCTGCTCGGAAGAGCAGAGAGGATGCCCTGAAAGCTACGAAGGTAAAGCCGACTTAGCCTTGCCCTTTGAAGAAACGTCTGAAGGTATTCTTAGATCAAAAGCAACTTTTTGGCATCTATGAGCCATGAATTAAGAACACCTTTCAGGTCGGTTTGAACCCTTTCGTCGACTTCGATGTTTCCAACTCGCATTTGGTAGCTCATTCTATGGCCTCCTCGATCTCCTGAGCGGTACTGAATTAAATCCTGGCCAAAGCGAAATCGGTAGATCAAATTTCTCGTCGAACGATTCAGTCATATCATTGACGTTTGACAACACAGTGCAAACGGCGAAACAATCATGTGAATTGTTACTGAAAGTATGCGATTTTTTGACTGATGCTTGTTGACGGTTCTTATGATCCAATGTTTAGATCATCGATTCAATCTTAGACTATAGCAAGTTGGAGGCTTCAGGTATGCTCGGACATTTTGTGAAGGGATATTCCTTTTTGATGTGCCACTTCTAGCTGTGAAGTTGGAACCAAGTGGTTTCTTGGTAGAAGTAAGTATTTCTTGTGATCCGTCGGCTCTAGATCTGACTTATCTTCCAAATAGAATATCATTGCTGTATGAAATTCTATCTCATCAGTAGGAGTCGGCGTTGAATATTGAATAGGACTGTATGGAGCTATTACTCCCAATGGCTGCCAAGAAACTGGATCTATCTTTTGGCATCGAGCCGAACGTCCCTCCTTGTATGTCATTCTCTTTTCTTGTCAGTTGTTCTATTAACAGGCGTTACGTTGCCCAGGGGTCTTCGCCGATTACGCGCGGATCCGACAAGGTGAACGAAGGACTCATTAGCAATTTGCTACTTTGTTACTGATGCGAATGCTTTCAGTGCTAATGAATCTAATTGGAAATGCCGTGAAATTTACAAGCCAGGGTTTCGTACAAGTCACCTGCGCCGTGGATAGTAATACTACTCCCGCAGGGCAGGATGAAGTGAACTTGAAATTCACTATCCAGTGAGTGTGACTTTTTTGTGCTCTAGTCTCTTCAACTTTATTGATATTGTGTTTAGAGATACCGGAATTGGCCTTGCTCCAAGTGATGTGGAGCTTCTTTTTGTACCTTTTCAGCAGGCCGATAATTCTTCAACCCGGCGATTTGGAGGAACTGGACTAGGTTTATCGATATCGAGACAACTCGTCAAACTCATGAATGGAGCTATCGCTGTAGAATCAGAATTAAACGTCGGTTCTAAATTCTGGTTCACTATTCCTGTCAAGATATTTAATTCCGACGAATCTCAGAAGGTTCAGTCTTGTAGATATTCACCGTCACCCGCTGCTAACTCCTTTCCTGTAGTATATGTTTGACATTGAAAACTTGAAGTTGGTGCTTGCGAAACCTCGTGCCCCTCATATCTTGGTGTGCTCATCATCTACTGTGACCCTTAAACTTTTGGGACACATGTTCGTCGGATTTTTCGTCATTCTAGTGTCTTCCATTCCCGATGCAGAGACCCAGCTGCGGAACCTCGGTGATTCCAATGTACCTCTCGATTTCATCATACTAGACGACCAGTCAGAGACGCACGCAGAGAACATAGCCAAATTCATACATTCCTTGCACTATAACACCCTCTCAGAAACGAAGGTCATCCACCTATACACGCCTACTACTAGCCTCTCAGGACGGTCTATCTTTGGTAACAGCAGTCCGGGTGTAGTAAAAATGACCAAACCGCCCCGTAAACTGCGAGTGCTCCAAACACTCGCAGGCCTGAAGAATTTGCCCAACGCTATATCAGCAACACCTGCCTCTGATGTAGTGAGGGCTATGGAAGACATCGCTGCAGCCCAGCGCACTCTCTTTGGAAATGTGCTCATCGCAGAGGGTGAGTTATTGTGCAGCGGATTGATGTTGTTGATATATAATGGACTCTTTCATAGACAACCCCATCGCGCAGAACTTACTCGTCAAGCAACTAGAACGATACCAATTGAATGTCACGGCAACGAGCAATGGTAACGAAGCTTTAGCAGGTAACCGGCCCATTTTCTTTAATCGCTAGTCCTATTGAAATCGAGTAACAGAGTGGGAAGCCCACGAACCGGGATACTTCAGTGTTGCCTTGTTTGATCATCGTAGGTTCCTTCTGGTCACAAAGAGGCGTGATCTGACCGAATCTCTATAGACATGCCTATATGTGACGGCGTTGAAGCATCAAAGCGGCTGAGGATGCTGGAGCGTAAACGCAAAGCTGCAGTCATGTTGCCAAGTCAGTTTTCTAACTTTGTACTTCCGTTTACGCAACTTGACGGTCCATTCCTTACAGTTGTGGCTTTGAGTGCGGACTGTCAAGAATCTACGAAACAGCTGTGCCTCAGTGCTGGCATGAACGCTTTCTTTAGTAAACCTCTGAAGAAAAGTGGGTCCAGTCTGTTCCCTGCCTCTATCATAGTATACTAATGCGAAGTTTTTTACGAAGGTGATTTAACTTCTTTGTTATCTATGTTTGGTCAACCTTCACCTTCATCCCGCGCCTAAATCCGCAATCTCCATACACGCTTTGAGATCTTGCTCTGATATGTTATGCTCTGTCTGTTGTATGTTAAATTACGCTTGTATCTTGAATATGTATTCGATAGGCCAAATGTTATACACGTATCAAACACGTAAATACTTGTGTCACTCATCAAGTTCTATGGTTGATGAACGAGTCTATTATCAGATATTGTCCCCAACTACATGGAATGATGTTTTGAGTGGCCTTCGCCAGGTTGGCGACCCTGAGAAGCAAATCGACCGCTTGGAGGCTCTTGGAGTTTGAGTTTTTCTGCTCAGTCTTCCTCAAGATATAGAAAATGGCATCCCAGCTTTTGTATGACAAAAATGAAAGAGGAAAGCTCGAGTCCCGTACAGGAGAGCGTGACGTCGGAGCAACGCGGCTGCCACGTGTCGTGAGATTCGGAGGTTCGGAGTTACGAGTTCGGAATTTATGTAGTCTTATAAAAGTTGATGGGGTCAAACCGTAGCTCGCTTAGGGGTCACGTGCAATCCACGGGTGCATACAAAATTTTTTTTAATTACTGCCTGAACGCGTCCTGGTGCGCGCATAGATGGGAGCCTCTCCGTCCTGACACAGATTTCTCTCCACAATTGAAGGACTTTGTACATATATCACAAGATAGGCCAAAAAATATCTCCCTTTCGAACTCCATAATGTCAGTATTGAGGTTGTAGCCAATATCTTAGGCAAAAAGAATGCGTTTGTTAGAAATGCCTGTGGTTCCGGTGAAACTGGAATATTAGAACTCTTAGTCGTTGTGCTTTGTGAATTTCTACGAGGATGAATGATAAACGACGAACGAAAGCGGCGCACCAAGACCTACAGCTCGAGCTTTCCTGCAGCATCACCTGACTTTTCGATATATGGAGATAACCTATAAGGAAATTCTGCATAAATAAGGAAGGAGGTCGACACTCTGAGCTGAGGTCCTGTTGACGCGGCGTATCTTTTAGCAGACTCTGATAAGCGAAGGCTTGCCCGTAGCTCAGAGTTGCCTAGGGGAGACTAGAATTTATGTAGAACTCGTTCTTTCCCTGGACACTTTCTGCCAAAATCCATTCCCGTTAAGCGTGAACCCGCTGATTGCCGGTCGGCCGGCAAACAGGTCACGTGCCTTTGTCTCTCACGGGTTTTTTGCAGCTTGTATTCCCGTTAACTGTGAACTCTGAGTCAGCGCTTTCTCGTCAGTGCTTCTCGTCTTTGTAATATCTCGTCGCTTTGTTTATTGTTTGTTGCAGTGTCTTATTATCTCTTTTCCGTGAATTGCTCTTATTATGTTCTACATTCTATGACATTCCGTCCTCTTTTCTTCATTTAGGTCTGTGGTTATATCACCCTTCATTTCGTTACGAGTATTATGTGCATAAAATATCGCTGTTTCTACTCCCTGTGTTCGCTCATGTTCATCCTACTCAGCTAACTTGTTAAGGCAAGGCGGGAGGTCTGTATGCACTGCAATATATGTACGTCTAAGTTATCTAGAGCGAGTCAGCATAAATTGGCGGATATTTGTAATACCAGGAAACCTACTACTAAACCATATTCCCACTCGATAATCGAACTCGTACCCGCCTGGGCTCCGCCCAGGCTAACTTTCAAGTGATTGAAAGTAAAAGAAAGGTAGATCCCTCTACATAATATGTTACATCCTAGGTTATCAGATCTCCCTCAGTAGCTCTTCAGCCTCCCAGACTCGGGCCCAGCCCGCACAGCCCCATGACTAGACATTTGCCTGATGAGACTCTCCATCATCTTCAAACAACTATCGACTTTGCTCTCCAATGACTTTAGATGAGCTTCTGTACGCGTTTCAAGCGCCATCATCCGCTTTTCAAGATTTTCCAGTCTACCATCAGTTGACAAAGCCTCTTCAACATAACGAACATTGAGAAGACAGCTTTCGAGCTTGCTACCAGGAAGGTGAGCATCTCGATAGCGTGAGCGTGAGCTCAGTGAGTTTTGGAAATGACAGTCGTCGCAGTAGTAATACATTCCTCCCTCTGAGATATGAAGAGGAAGGTTAAATCATGGCACAAGAGAAGTTTAATGAAAAGCCTACCAGTATTCAGAGTAACCCAGCACGAATTGTCAAGTACGTTCGAACACAAAAAACAATTCAATATTGACTTCATGCAGTTTGAAACGATAGCATCAGAATCAATAACACGAGAGCCACCGTGAGGGTCGTCATGACGCGCCTTGTAGGAACGAAGGGCATCCTTGACTCGATGAGCTTTTGCGCGGGCCTTGGGAATAATCCACGATAGTTCACCATCTAGAATTACATCATCCACCTCAAGCAGAGAATGCGAAATAAGATGCGAAAAATGGTCGTTGGCGGGAGTTTTTTTGCGGCAAACGAAGCAAAGGTTGATGTTGTCCGAAAAGTTTTCAGTCATGCAAGTAAGACACAGAAGTCTGCTCCCGATAATCTCTTGGCAGCATGCATCACATTTTAATCCCCTAAGCAGCTCGTCAGACGTTCTCACCTTATAAGCCGGGAACACTTACAAATGCCACGTATCTTCTCCTGAACTACCTCTCTTCGAGTTACGAGTCTGAGCGCTATGCTTGAGTATATCAGTGGTGATGAGTCGGGATGACCGCTCTTTGCTATTCTTTTCACCGGCAAGACCATCAAGATCCCACGTGAAAAGTGTGTTGTTCTTAGGATCTCTTTCTGGATTGCCATACGAGGACAGGAGCTACCGAGTGGTTATAGATTCATACACTTAGTTGACTAGTGTCAGCGACATACCAACCCAAATGCGAAATGTCCCAGTCTTTCTTTGATATCTGAATGACTCTGTTTGAATATTGCTACGAGTGTGATCAGTAACCGCCAATGCAAGACACTCAAGGAGCTCACAAGCAAGCCCTTCAGCTCGTTCTTCCAGGACGTCAAAGAGCGACGAAAGCGCCAACGTCAGCTCTCCGAATTCCCGACTATCGAGTATATAATTCTGAGCAAGACAGATAACTTTCTGATGTCGCTTTAGCACCAGGTAGAGCAGTGGATATATGAACTAAAAGCACCATGAGGACACTGAAACAATATTCATAAAAAAGCCTTACTCGTTCAATACGACCAGGCCCAGTCACAAGAGACACAGTGGCGGGGCAATCAAGCTCATATGCCACGGATTCCAGATGTCGCTCGAGCTTCTCTTCTTCAGCGGCAGTATATGCGCTTGTGAGAGTCATCAAGTCAGCATCCACCATAGCTTGAGCATTAACATCCTTTGTCGATCGAAGAAACAGCTCCAGCCTCGTGAAGGTAGAGTGTGTTAGATATTCATCCACGAATCTGCGGTTCTCGAAAAGTACACCTTGAGCTGAACCAGCCATCTGGCGTACCAAGCTATAGATCTTGGCTTTGTAGAGATGGATACTAACGTGCCAGCCTATGATATAGCACGTTAGCTACCGAGACCTTTTACCCGTACAAGAAAGCAACGTATCGGACATACCGGCTGCCCAATAAGCGATCCAATTTGGTAGGCTAAACGAGCGAGTGAGTGACCAGGCGAAAAAAGACATAGAACACCGCGTACGTCCAACCTTCTGGCCTTGAAGAAGTAAACGTATTCACTTCTTTGATACTGATAAACCCCGTCCCGTCGTCGTCGATAGCCTCGAGGATAGGCTGAACATGCGACACATTTATATATGACAATGTCCACAAATCGTCTTGAACTCGTAATGCTCTCGTGTCCAGAAATTCAGAGCTCTCAGAGTGAGATTGATTCAATTTCTCGATGAAGTAGTCGTGTAGTGCAAGAACAAAATGTCGAGCTTTCACACTTCCTTTCCATCCCTAGCGAACTCAAGAATATTGACATCACGATGACCCATTAGTATAAACGAAAGATCATACCATGTCTTTCCAAATGGCTTTCATATCCTGAGCCAGAATGAGAAATCATGAGAAAGCGACGTTGTTGAGCAAGACCACCATTTACCTCATCTGTAATCCTATCATGTGCGCCGGACAAAATAGCAGATATAATATGGCTTTCCTGTTCGTGCAACTTCTCCTGAAGCTCATCCGAAAGCTGTTTACCATGCATCTCCAATTTCCGCTCAAACAACAAGAGATTCCTTTGTAAAGCCTTGTCCAAATCCTCCGCAAGCTCCTGCGAAAGTTTCTGTTTCAAGTTCATCAAGTTACCATGTCGACCTCCTGACCCCTCCATAGCTGATGTTTCACCGCTCTTCTCTACAATCTCCTTCAACAAGTCGTCATTTTCCAAGCAAGCCTCAGGTCCGCCATTCGCCTCAATAAGCTGCCGCAATTCTCGTTCGCGTGGACTATCGAGCTTACGAAACAGAGCTATCATATCCACCTTCTTCTCTATCGATTTCAATTGGTCTGATTGTGCATCCAGTTTACGATTAGCCTCTTCGATTCCGAGCGCTGTATGGATGCTGAGAGCGAACTGAAGGTCTTGACGGTGCTTGGCGAATAAATCTCCGTGTCTCGCGAGCCGTTCTTCGTAGACTTTGGATTTCAGTGTCTTCGCTACTAGATCGTCAGTACCCCTTGTTCACATAGATATGAAAAAGTACATGCATAGAAAATCCTTCTTGACATAATGCTCGCAAACCGAGCCTGTTTCCCTAATGTCCGCAGCTATCCTCTGTAACAGACCCTGTAGTCTATCCTCGATGGTAGTGTTATCTGGTCCTTTTTCATGCGGGTCTTTGATGTTACGAAGTCTGCCGACCGGAACGAGTCAGTTATAGGTTGTTATGTAAGATACGAAAAAAGGTCTCACTGGAAAAGCGCAATCATAGTGTCCTGTATTTGAGCTTGCACAGCGATGACCTTCTCGTTATTATCCCTTCTTTTTAGGTGCATCGGTACGACAAACTTGAAAGCTATAACCGCCACTGTAAATGCAGATCTGAAACTTAGATTTCCTGTATGCCTTCGAAAAAGAATAAGACATACCAGTAATAAATGGATGAAGTTTAGCTAGGCTGTCTAACCCTTTCATGAATATCTTGAGGTACTCTATGAACAGGTCAAAATCCTTGGAATGAACATTGAGTGTCAAAACGCGTGAAGTTATGGCGAATATCGTTTGTTGATGGTCGTAGTAAAACGAGTTTACGACTTCGTACGTAGATGCACTGATCACAGTTCCTTTGGCAACTTTACCACCTTCAATTGAAAACGTTGAACGATCAGTCATTGAGAATGCAAAAGTAAATACGAAAAGGTCATGCATACCTATTTCGTGTAAAGTCGAACTACACTCCTGATACGCCGGTTTGGGAAATACAGAGCGGAACGCATCATGAAGAAATTGATGAGGGTTTTCCGATTCAGACTGAGAGCTACCCTCTGATTCGACAGTTGTCGAAGGTGGCTCTTTCCAGCCCAGGTTGTTGAGTTTCTGTTGCAGTCTGTCGAACTTCATCGCGCTAGGAACGATCAACATTCGCGCTCAAGAGCACATAAGATACCCCTCCCTCACAGTCCTCTTAAGTAGTAGCGAAACGCGGAGCTCCTGCTTAACGAGAAGTTCTTCTGCGATTTAACCAATGAGACTTCCTGGCGTGCACCATACACGAGTCTCCAGCAAGGGTGGTGATCAATACGATAAGGAGCAGCTGACTGTGTCGTGGAGTATGCGCATACAGTAGAATCATGAACTGGTAGACAGCTTGAATGTTTTGAGCACAACCGCAGCAACAGGAATCCGAATTCAGCATTTTCGGCCCTCGACGTGGTGGTGGAAGTACTCACTCGATCTAGATTAACCACTTGTCAAGAGTAAGGGAGTATTAATAGACATTGGAAATGATACGTTATCCATGAAGAATGAATTGCAGTATCAGAGGTGAGCTGGAAGTTTTATCTGCGGTCAGCCCTACAAACAGCTGTACTTAAGACAGGTCGAAAACGGCGGGACAGGTGTGCAGGTTTACTAATGAATATCTCCAAAGGATAGATATGTCGCCAAGAAATGTAGGCGTAGTGTATGTCCATCCCGACGTATAGAACAGCGGTAGAGCAAAATGAGGATCAGTTCAGACACGTCCGACGCGGCTGTAGCCTGTCGCAACTCGTTCGGCGGGCATTGATATATTCACGCTCCGCTTTAACTAAACAGTCCACGTGGCACGCCTCACTGCACAGACTCCAGAGCACTAATAGTAACAGAAGAATCGTTGGCAGTTTTACCTTCATCTAATAGAGGATATGCGCGAGTTCTCTCTTCATTCACTGCAGACGCGACGGATGATTCCCTTGAAGGACTAAAACGTTTCTGAAGAACCTTCCTACCCTGATCCTCTCCAAAGGGACGATCCAAAACCCCTACAACCCATACAGCACGAAGGTATAGCTCTATCTCGGCTCTATCATTCACTTATTCTGACAGCCAAGTCGTTTCAATCGATGCTTATATATTTCAGCTAAATCACCCGCTTCCAGTCCATCCGAACTTTCCTACTCTCTGAAGTTTGAACATCTATCGACAACCTGAAGGGAGTGAACCACGAACGAGCTTTGGAGAAGGTGCTAGGGTAGCTGCTCTGGAAATTGTCGAGGATTCAACGATTATCGGGCTCGATGATGACGATGTATTTACTCTGAGCCTGGCTTTCGTCAGACTCAGTGGGCGGTAAGAAAATTAGTTTCAATCGGGTTTCAATCTGAAAACAGCTGCAGTGGTGGCAGATCTTGCTTTATAATATAGACCAGGTACCCATGGACTACTCCAGTGACCTTCGGCTTTCTCCGGAACAGACAGCCGCGTTCACGGTTCAACGTTGCCTAAGTACCACCCGGACGACAACGAGCAAAGTGAAGCTGTGCCATGTAAAGTATGTACCAAACTTTTCTCTATTGAATATGTCTGAACAGCTCGCCCTTGTGTCCAGATTCCTGACCGGGTGATACTTGTGCAGCTGGCCCTCTTGGAGTCGGAGGCTCTCGGTTATATGTATGACTTCAAAAGTAAAAAACGATTCGGATTTGAATTTTCTGATTTGATTCATCGATCCAAATTTCAGCGCAGGTTGAAGTTGGGACGGGGTAGGTAACATCGATACTTATCAGATTACCTGACTCCCCTCACGCTGTACGATGGTTCAGGCTATAATTTCATCGATGTGATATCAGATATGTACCTGTAGTCTTGTAGGGTACATTTTCTGGAATTTCGAGTCGGAATAACTAAGGAAGAGAGGAGAACATGAACCCTAGAAAGTCCGGGTCATTTAAAGTCTTACAAGTACAAAATTTGAATGAGAGTCCCGGAAATTTTTAATTGAATACATACTTTTGAGTTCTCGAAGTCCCTAAGGCGAGGGTCCTGCAGGCCTGAACTCGGAACGAAGTTCAGAGCTCTATTATTGCTTGACAGTTGGTGAATCTTCGTTTCGGAGCGAATTTGCCGAGGCTTATGTCAGGGCTAAAGTTGGTATTCCAAGAAAAACTGAAGGATAAGCGATGGGACTTGCTAATTTTGGGAAGAGCAGGTACAACGAAACAGCTGGAATCTCGTAGAAGGAATGCGAATAATGAAGAACATTCTCGAACCTTGGTAGATGTAAATGACTCATACGCAGAAATTCGTATATAAATGACCGATATAATTGTACAGAAAAATAACTACTTACCTACGAACTACTTAGCTATCCGATATAGCTACTAGCCTATTTGTTGCCGACAGAATATCTACTTCATTTCTTGGAACCTTTTCTTTCTCGTAGTCGGACAGACGAACTGCTCGACGAACCCCTGAATCGACCTCAGACCGGACCTTCGGTCTTATTTTATTTCCGAGCCCGAACTTCGACAAATCCCTATCGGACCAAACGGGCACGCGCAGCCAACGATACGCTCCCTCCGTGTCCGCAATTTCTGTGAACACTCACAGATACTTGACATCGGTGGTGACCACCGCAGGGGAGAGAATAGGGAAACTTACGATCCTTGTTCCTCTCCCTGAATCACATGTATCACGAATTTAATTCAAACTTCGAAACTTACCGAAATCCAGTTAATAATATTTCCCCAAGTAACTCTAATCGAGCGGCTGAACTTCAAGACCTTTTCGATCAACAGTCAGTCGTATCGACTGAACTAGAAACTGGAATTATCAGCCCCTTACCAGAAGATATCCACTTTTCACCTTATTCCGCCTTGTCGACTCCAACAGACTTTAGCGGACGAACTTCTTACTTTATCAACCACGACGACCTAATCAGAAACTTGGAAGAAATGACTCAACATAATAACGAACCTAATAATCCTCCAACCACTAATAACACACCGGCGCCCAATGTACATACTGGAAATATGGCTGAGTTACCTGCACGAGGTGCTCGAGAAGCTCCTTTAACTTTTACTGGAAAATATTCCGAAATCGAAGACTTCATTAATCATTACGAAAAGTTACTCACTAAATATAATGTTACCGAGAGTCGAGCTCGATGTGATGGAATACTCGATTACTGTTCAACCTCCGTGAAAACCTACATCCGGTCCACACAGCAATTCCGAGACGGAAAGTGGAAAGAGTTGAAGGAGCACTTACTTAAAGCCTACGATGCAGAACGGGCACGGTTGCGCTACCGTCCAAGCGACGTTCAATCTTTTGCCCGAAAAACTAGACGAACCGTTATCGATAACCTTTCAAGATGGTTAAAGTATGCTCGAGGTTACCAGAGTAGAGCAGGAGAATTATATGCTACAAACAAGTTGTCAGATGCAGAATACGCAACCTATTTTTGGGCAGGAATTCCAAAAACGTTGCAGGATGTTCTAGAAAACAAATTGGGTCAGCAATACCCCCAACATGATCAACGGACTCCCTTCACTATAGCTCAAGTATGTCAAGTAGCAGAAGCTTATTTCCAACGGGACAAGTTTACATCAATGATGCTTGATGCCCCAGCATTTGGAGTCCCCTTGGAGGATGAAGAAACAGATGAAACTTCGGAGTCAGAATACAGCTCAGATGAAGATTCGGAGGCGGAGAAAAAGAGGAAGAGGAGAAGAATTAAACGAGACAAGAAGAGGGCGTGAAGAGGACGAGAAGTACAGGCGATAATCAACACTGGTTCGGAGTTGAACGTTGTGAGTAGGGAAGTTTGCGAAGATATTATTGGTTTGCCGGTGGATACAACTCAAAATTCTACCATGAGCGATGCAAATGGAGGGGAGGGGCAGCTGATCGGAACAATTCAAGATGTTAAATTGCGGTGCGGAGGAGCAGAAACGAGAGGAGATTTTTATGTTGGAGAACGGGTGCCATTCGATATGCTACTGGGACGGCCCTGGCAAATAGGGAATAGAGTATCTATAGACGAACGACAACGGGGAACGTACCTAATTTTTAAAGATTTGAAATCTTGGAGGCCAATGTTTGAAATGTACGTGTCTGCTCCACCAACCTCGAGTAAACCGCAGCGACAGACCCGATCCAGTGGGCGATTGTACGCCATAAAAAGGCCGTTCGCAGAAGTGGAAAGCAACATGGAATATTCCAGCAAAAACGAAGGTAGACGGTCCATGGCATGGGAAAATTCTTCAGGATATGATTCACGAGGAAGTACGTTCGAATCCGACGAATTTGGATATCACGGAGGACAACCCATTCCGGACGAAGAATTATGGATCGGCTACGAGCCAGAACATGACGAAGAGCAGGATTTTCGATTTGGCAAGACGAATGGGTCCACCAACGAATGGATTTACAAAGAGGAGGACGATCCGGGAGGAAAAGAAAATTTAGAGGCAGAAAAAGATGGGGAATGCAAAAACAAATCCGGCCTAAAACGAGAAATTCGCGAATTAGTCTTTCTTTGGATTCAAGGTTTGCAACTGCTGGCCATAGCCATGATGCTAAAGATAGAGAAATGGATTAGGAAAGAGAACGAGCTTAAAAGAGAGAAGGAACGTGATAACCCACCTTCAACACCCCATAAATCATTGCTACTAATAACTCCAAGACGCCTCTTTTCAAAATCGTATTCGCCTTCCACAACCATTACTATGCTAGATCCCCCTTCCGACCCCCAGCGCCATTCGCACCTCCCACAGGAAGGCTCCCAAACCCAATCTTCGTCGACTCCGTCTACAGCCAGCCAACTCGGCGTGGCAGACGACCCGAATTTTTGGAGCCTACCTATGCACGAGGCTATATACCGCCTATGCCGCGAAGTCCGCGCAACGGCTCCCGAAGATGCAGTGATAAATCCTGTAGTGCTTGTTGGCGCGCAATCCCGATCTTCCCAGAGCCAACTCGATTTGAACGGCCACACGAAAAACGAGTTCGTTTTGCTGGATGGACTATTGGGGCGAATGAACAACCTGGGGAGCGTCACAGATTCTAAAGCCTTCTCTATAATGACCGGACACGCTCGCATTACCTTCTATCCAGACAAAGAAGGAAAGGAAAGGGACGTACGATTTGTGCTGCCCGCCCTTCCCGAGAGTCTTCTTACTGTTCGATACGGAGACATGGTTGGTTTTCTTCGAAGCAAAGCAGAACAGGTAAAGATTTTACATCCTAGAGGAAGAGCGGAGCTGAACGAAGGTGTGGAACAGATCAAGGAAATTCGAACTCATATGCAAAATACACCAAGTGAAGGACACGTGACTGAAGATAGACAAACAGAAACAAATTCGGAATTTGCCGAAGAGCCAGCGCGACAAACTTCTTCTGCCAATCCTTCTCCTCCTCGTAGTCCCATCTACACTCCGTATTCTCCCGCTACGCTTACTATGTCTACCGACGCATCTCCTTGGAGTTCGGTGTCTTCCTCTCCGCTGCCACCTGAAGAGCAGAGCCCGGAAACCACACGAGTAGTCATTAACGGATGTAACTTGATCCAAGCTCGACCAGCGGAACCTCTCCAGGTGTTCGTTTCTACAGAGGTCACTACAGATAGCGAAGAAACTGTGGTGGGGTCAAAGAGTCCTGAGTCAGAAGAGGTCGATCTCGAGTACCCTTCAGGCGAAGAAACTGAGATCGACGAGGAAGATCAGGATTTCGAGATGGAGGACTTGGAACACGGGATACGTGTCAACGAAGTCCGTCGTCAAACCCTAGCTAACATTGAGGAAGTTGGATCTGAGGAGGAAGAGGATGAGCTAAGGGATGAAGACGAGGAAGCCACCCCTACCCCGAATGTTTCAGACGACGGAATTGAGGTCGATGAAGAACAAGCATACAAAGAAAATGTTGACGAAGAAATCCATAACGCTGATGACGATGAGGAAGAAGACGAAGAAGACGAGGAGAGCGACGAAGATTCCGGGTGAGAATTAACTGAAGAAGTCGAGACTAGGACGGTTTTGTACACGCATAACAGCCTCAAGCCAGTGCTGCCTACAGAAAGACACCTCATTATTCCTACGGATCTCCCAAAGCTTATGGAAGATGAGTATCCCACTCAAGATAGGCAGAATGTAAGCACTCGTTCGAAGATTGACGAAGCACGCTTACCTATACATATTATCCGTCGAATGCTATTTTTCTGTCAAAAGCCTATAGCCGTCGCACTTTATCGTCGTCGAGTAGCTCAACCATGGATCGAGGGACACCTCTTAGGTTTACGTCTTGCGCAGGCTGTACGACCAGTTCATCTGGAGCCCAGCTTGGTTTACATGGCGCGGCATAGACTTCGAGAACCAGAGTATGAGCTGCCCCTTACTAATACACCGGCACAACGACGTTTTTGTCGAGAATATGCGCGTCGACAGGTGCTAAATCTTCCAGAAGATAAACTTCCGTCAGAGTACCCTAGACACCCTTACGGAGCGGTAACCATCCCTAGGGTGCCAGCTTTTAACGAACTTCTTCCTAAACCTCTTCCTCCCAATGCGTCGCAGGATGAACGTTGGGAGTGGGACATTGAGAACGTGTTCATAGGTGCTGATGGAGAAGAAGTCCGCTACTGGAAGGATAAGAAGTTGGTCTTCACATGGCGAAACCTCTTGACTAAAGGAATTCGCTATATAGCGGAGTACCTCATTGTCAGCGGAATGGTTGAAGACTTCCAAGCCGCGTGGGAATTCTTGGGAGATGAAGACGAAATTTTAGGACGTACTCATCCATTACTATCCAGTCGAGAAAACTTGTGGATTCGGGCGGCGGAATCAGCGCTTTACCAAAACAAAGAGAAGGACCTGGATCATTTACTGGAGGATTCGTTGAACGAGCTTTACTATGAAACATACGAATTGAGGTGGTTGACGCAGCATGGATTCATTCCGACGATGCAATCGCCGCTGCCTCTCACTAGCACCTTCGCCTATCAAGATTATCTCGAAGCTAAAGGCGCTAAAATTAGTCGGCATCCTACTCGGTCTGTACCGTTCGTCGTTCGTGGGTACACGCAGAACGACGGGTGAACTATGACGCCAGACCCTGAACATTATCCGTTGCCACCGAGAGATCGCCCCCCAAATGATAGGGAATGGGAAGGTTTGCGTATGGAAGCTCAAAACAAATACGGACTTGCGTTACTTAACTGGAAGGAGGAACGTGAAGCAGCGCGCAATTTGAACTCAACCTCGGACATGTACCCTGAATCTTCGGACACCCTCTCGGAAACCTCCATCGTCGTCGTAGCCTAATCTTGTACACCTATCCGAATCTCGACTTTTTCTTTTTTTTGTAAGGAACTTTAAACCATAATCGTTCCCCGCGCGCTCACAATGATTTTAGGCAATGAACTCAAGTCTCGAACCTGTATCGGAAATAACTCGTCTGAACAACGCCTTACAGCTAACACGTCAGATTACATCGCAACTTGCAGCCCGAAAGATGTTGAAACCAACCGACTTCAACAACTCTTCTACTCCTTCATTACGAGTCCTAACGCAGTTAAAGGACTCGTTCTTATAACCGGTTGAACAAAAATCGCTCCCTATATGATTTGTTGCCTTTTTTGGAAATATTGGATATATATGGTAATTGGATTTCTACCGGTCTACCGGTTCAGCTCACTTCCGGACCTGTCCGTTTCAATTGCCTGCGTCATACCTTTGCTTGTTACCTACACTTTCCGCTCTTGTTGCTTCTCCCGCTAGCGGCCATTCCTTCTTTCCTGCTCTTTGCGCGGCAATGTCAAGTACATTTTATTAGCGCTCTACGGACTTTTGCAACTCGTTTTGGGGTCCTGGCGATGGAGGTGTTTTGATGTTCTTTTTGCTCGGTACTATGAGGATCATGGACGAACGGAGGAATTTTCAAAGGTGCGTTTCCCTGTATATCAGAATCTCTCTGACGAAAGCCGTGTGCTAACCGATTCTCAACTGATTTGTTACGAACTTCAAAGGGAGAACCTGGGGAGAACTTTGTCCGGGACTATGGAACTGGCAATCAGATACCTGCACCGCCTGCTTTCTTCACATATAATTCGCTGGAAGCTCCTTCTCTTTTTGCATGGTTGAAGCCAGCACATTCCCTCCACTCCTCGCAACGTTCCAGTCCCCTTCATCAGACCCAAACAATACCTCCCAAGAACAACGAAGAGCTGCCTGTGAATACAGCTATGCCTGGTCAGGCTGACAAGGATTATGATGGGGTGCCTACAGGGTGCTTTGGTGGTGCTAAGGGAAGGGAGGCAAGACGGGGAGGAAGTTGAAGTGGAATAAATTCAAGTGGGTATTGTTCATTGCGAATTCTCTGGTAAGTTGTTTCAAAGGGTCACCATTCTCTTACTAATAGTAAGGATTTTTTCCGTTCTAGTTCTCCATATGTTCTCTTACGGCCCTTATACTCTGCCTTCTTACTTGGTTCGATATCTGGCACCATGCTGACATCGTACGGGTGGGCAACCGCACTGAACTTATCTTCTCCCCTGGCCGCCTCTCGGGATTTTCACTTCTCTCATCGGCTACGCCGGTATCCTCTTGAACAACCGCTCTTTTCTCGCTGTCTACACCTTCCTCCTCTGGATCACCTTCGCCTTCCTCGTCGTTCCCGGTTACCTGACGTACAAATGCCACACATTCAATCTCGAAGGCAAGATCAACTCCGGGTGGTTTAGGAACATAGGCGCGGATGGTGGTCTCGTCATCTCAGCTTATCGAAAAATTTTGTTTGGGACTCGGACTCTTTGTTAGTTGGAATACTTAGCTATATATTTGCATCATTCCTCATGCTCTCTACACTAACACTCGATAGCTGTGTATTTCTCGTCCTAGTAACAATACATTGCCCGTCGTAAACGCCTCCCCTCGACGCTCATCTTCCAAATTTGGTAACCCTCGGCACGTCGTGTCCAGTTAGTTTCCCATGCACCCAAAATCCCTTTCACTGTAACTTATTCATCCCACAGAACTGAATCTTGCCGCTCTTATACTTAACCGTCAAGGACGATGGCAGCAATGACTTCAGATCCATCATGTTACACCGCCGTCTTCGAGTCTAGCGCAGAGTACCCCTCTGCTTCTGAGCCTCTGAACGGTGCTCGAAAAGGGCTCTGACGAGGTTAAGATTGAGACGCTGAGGAAAATTATTGTTTCGACGATGAATGGGAATTCTCAGGTGAGTGCATTTATAGCTAGGTATATGCGTCTTTCAAGAAACTGACTTTGTGTTGTGGGATGTGTAGCCAACATCGATGATGCCTATTATTCACTCTACGCTTCTATGTTTCGTGGAACTTGTAGTCCGAAGTGCGCTTTCTTTGGTTATTAGCGCTGTGCAAGAGGTGAGTTTGGAAAATCATTTCTGAGTATCATTCACTAACTCTTGTTCAGCTCAGTGATGTTGTAAAGTCCATGGCTCAGGGAATTCAGTCTGCCATTCAAGATAGCATATCTGCTGCCAACTCCGCTATTACGAGTGCTATCAATGCAATTAACAAAGTCGATCCGTTCGGTAACATCACAGCACCTCAGATTCTGAGTCCAGACCTGAGTGCTCTCAACAACGTTACACTGCCTAGCAGCTTTACGGACGCACTTACGAAGTTGAACAGCTCGCTGCCTACGTTCTCTGAATTAAAAGACAAGATTGATGCTATGTGTGTGCTGATGTTCTTACTGCGAGCTCTTGTCTCCTTACCCTTTAACTTAGTGTCGATACTCCCTTCGAGCTATTGAAGGAAGACATTAACGATACTTTTGACGGACTCTCTTTCAACTCTTCCATTCTTCCTATTCCCCAACAGAACACCCTCACATTCTGCGACCAGCTCGATACTTCAGTTGTTGACGACCTAGGTCGAGATCTGGTGAAAGTGGCAAAGATTGGAGTAATCATTATCATTCTACTTGCTCTCATTCTCATCAGGCTCAATTTGCTTACTGGAGTGGTACAAGTGGTGTTTCCAGCAAAATCATCTCCAGTACACCCGTAAAGCTTGGACGACAGATCCTACAATGTATCATAAGGGTGCCAGGGGTTCGCTGCAGGTTACACTCTCCGATCACAATCTCCTCATGCTGCAGGCCAATGGGGCACATCCACTCATCACGCGTATTCTTAATCAGTTATCGGCTCACTTCCATTTTTCCCCGACTACATACACGAACATGTCTTGGTTCTTGCACTACGTATTCCACCCACCAGCTTTGGCTTGTTTCCTAATCGGCTTCTTCGGTCTGCTGTCTGTGGAGATACAGTTGATCACCATTCACCCACTCAAAGTCAAGTATGCCGCGCAAGCAGCATCCACCGTCTTTGATTTCTCGAACACCATTGCCACGTCTATCAATGCCAGCATGTACAACCAGTCTGCCACTTACGCTAATGACGTTAATAGTCACGTAGACAGTGTGCAATCTGCTATCAACGATGGCTTGTTTGGCTGGGTGAATGGGACTACGACTACTCTGAATGACACGATCAATGCGTTCTATCAGGATATTCAGGACGCAGTTTCGGACGTGTTCAATGGGACGTTACTTGAACAGCCTATACAGGAGTTCATCCAGTGCTTCATTGGATCCAAAGTTGATGCCATCAAGGACGCACTCACATTCTTGCATGACAATCTTCAAATTGATATCCCTCGTGTCAACGACAGTGTTCTCATGCTGTCCCCACAAGACATCAACAAAGCATCGCAGCCTATTGTAGCTGCTGCCGTCGGCAATGGCTCAGATGGCAATAGTGGTATCATCGGGAAGCTGGTGAACGACTATACCAAGTTGCTGAAGAAAGAACGGATTATGTTTGGCATCTTCGTGGGCATTTGGGGTTTCGTTGTCTTAATGGCACTTGCGATAATCCTTTGGCATTTGTATGGAAAAGCTTGGGTTGAGAAGCGAAAGCGACACCGGTGGGAGAGGGAGCAGAGGGGTGGGCTTGATGGACTAGTTGTGCCCTTCCGGACAGGCCAACCTGCTCAGGAGAAAGATCTTCCTCTCGACAATGGCCTGCGATCTTTCATGCCGCTGCCCAATCCTGGGCCTAGAACCCCTGGAAGTTTTCCTCTTCATGCGACTTAATCGCAGCCTATTGCAGCTGCTGCCGTCGGCAATGGCTCAGATGGTGATGGTGGTATCGTCAGGAGGCTGGTGAATGACTATACCGAGTTGCTGAGAACGGGTTAGGTTTGGTGTCTTCGTGGGCATTTGGGGTTTCGTTGTCTTAATGGCACTTGCGATAATCCTCTGGCATTTGTATTGAAAAGCTTGGGTTGAGAAGCGAAGGCGATGCCGGTGGACTGTGGGAGAGGGAGCAGAGGGGTGGGCTTGACGGTCTAGTTGGCTCGTTCAAAAGGTTGTGCCCTTCCGAACGGGCCAACCTGCTCAGGAGAAAGAGCTTGCTCTTGACAATGGCCTGCAGTCTTTCACTCAGCTGCCCAATCCTGGGCCCAGAACCCCTGAAAGTTTTCCTCTTTGTGTGACATCTCCTGTCAATGCCAACCGCATTGGCTCACCAATACCCCACACCTGGAAAAGTTGGGAGAACTTTTTTTGGTAGTATGGGTGCTCGCAAGTGGAAGACAATTAGCAAGCTGATGAAGTTGATGTCAATTATTTCTCGAAAACTAGCAAAGGAAGATGTATTTGATGAGCAAGATTTGGAAGAGTATTTGGTGGGCCAGAGACAGACCCAAAAAGAAGCTGAAGCTCTGAGCATCTAGTGCCAGGAATAAACTAGTTGTACTTTACCTGTAGTGGAGTGGATAGCATAGAATTCAAATTCACAGAGGGTGTAATTGCATGTATGTAATTAGTACAGTAAGAACACAGCTACTGTATGATGTCCAGTGCATACAAATTGAAACAAGCTGGTTCATTCTAAGTGAGTACTGAGCAAAGGTCTGGAAAGACTTGCCAGAAGGGAATTGCAAACTTGAGTATGTCATGGAAGTATTTACTAATTGTCATTCTACCTGATTGGATTCAGAGGCTGATTTCTACTTACATTTCACTTTGAACACATAATTTGATAGTGGTATTGCACCAACAGAGGCAAGAAAACAAAAAAGTGTTAGGACTCGTACTGCCATGCTCTGCACTGGCCCACACCTCTCTAGTCTGTTTCGCGACCTACTTCTCAATCTTTGCAACCTTCGTTGCCTACCCCCATTCCAATTCCCACACTCAATCCTCATGCAGCCCCCTTTCAGCCAAACTCTTCTGCAACGCCATCAACGAGTCGCGTGTTTCGTGCAATAAACTCTCAGCCCTACTACGACCGTACACGAGATCCTCGGATCAGGTCTTCCAAGAACGGTTCGAATTCTTATCAGACATCGCGGCGATTCCTGTCCCCTTCTCCTACACGCTTCCCTCCCATACCAGACGTTCAGCCTTTAACTCCAATTCGAAATACGGAACGTACACGCAGAACAGCGCTTACTCATTCACGAAATCCTTGCGCGTGTGTATCCCACAAGTCCAAGCCTTGTCAAGTGATTACGTCGACATCTTCCGCAGTCAGAATGCCGCATCTTTCACGACCATCCTTACCCCGACTACCATCGTACCACCCTCTCCCTCCGAAACCTCCTACTGGGAAAACCCTTCGGAATTGCAGGCACCAGAAAGCGAGGAGGCAACGCAAAGCCAAGGCTCGTATTCAGAGGAAGGAACAGGTTTTCGAATCGCATTCTGCTGTCCAACAAGAAAACAATCGACGAATGAGCTTACAAATATTGCATCTTTTCTTCAGTATCCTTGCTACAACATCTTCTGAATCTCTCTGAACCTTAGGTTAATCTTTTTCATTAATTTTGCGCTGTATCTAACCTGCCAATTACTTCAGTATCTCGAGAATTTCTTACTACATGGCCTAACAACGGCCCTAATCGACTATCGACCTCTTTTTGCTTACTTTCAAGATGTGCGCCGAACCCTTTTGCTTATGAACCGACAGCCTTACGGCGGCATCGACATACCTTACAACACAACTAATAGGACCCTACCTAATTTGCTCTTCCAAACGTTCTTGTTATGCCACCAGCGGAGAATCTCCCTCCTGCTCCGAATACTTACTTTACTTGGCAATTATTCGTGCCGTCTAATCAATGTACTCACTAATCCTGTGACTTTGTACAAATCAAATGTGTTTGCGCTGTACGTCCTGGGGCGATCCCTGAGAAGAAACGACATCGAGGTAAAACGACTATCTCATGAATACTGAGTGTACCTTATCAAGCTAGAAAAGAAACAACAGAAAGAAGCACGTCGAGCTCACCGGAGCCACTTACGAATTGAACGACAATGGAAGAGGCAAGGAAAACAAATCGAATGCAAGCTACTCTGCAACGGCGGAGAATTTACCTTTTATCCAGAACCTGACGACGAATATATTATACTACCAGACTCATTAGGCGACGATGAGGACAAGAAAGAAGAAATGCACCGTACGAAGGGAATGAATTTAACAGCTTACAAACGGGCAGATAAAAAGGTGAAGCCCGTATCGACTTGGATGCCAGCTGAATCCAAGGTCACCTGACGAATTCCAGAGGATCCAATGAAAGCTCTACCTAAGCTACCTTTTAACCCTCCGGAGTTTACGCCTACTAGACGGGTAACAGCTGATTGGATGAAGATTCTCAACGTGAATTCAGACGGATTCCTTTCCGCCGACGAAGAGAAATTAATCCAGCATGTCTTATGTGTCAATAATGAAGCATTAGCATTTGAAGACATCGAACAAGGGACCTTCAAGGATTCCTATTTCTCTCCATATGTGATACCCACTATTCCCCATAAGCCTTGGGAATTCCAGAATATTCCTATACCTCCTGGGATTCTGTCCAAGGTCATGGAAGTATTGAAACTGAAAATAGATGCCGGAGTGTACGAACCAAGCAAATCTTCCTATCGGTCAAAATGGTTTTGTGTACTAAAGAAAAACGGAAAACTACGAATTGTACATGATCTTCAACCTTTAAACAAGGTAACCATCAGAGATGCAGGAATGTTACCAATTTTAGATGATTTTGTAGAAGGTTTCGCAGGGCGGCAAATCTTTAGCGTATTTGATCTTTTTTGGGGATTTGACGCTCGCAAGATTGATCCGGTGTCTCGGGAAATGACCGCATTTATGACCCCTCTAGAGCTTCTACAAATCACTTCCCTCCCAACAGGATTCACCAATTCACCTGCTCAATTTCAAAAATGCATGGTATACATTCTGCAAGAAGAAGTTCCTCATATAGCCAATATATTCATTGATGACCTAGCTATAAAGGGGCCAAAGTCTCAATATCTGGACCAGGATGGAGCACCTGTAACCCTGCAGGAGAATCTGGAAATTCGACAATTTGTATGGGAACATATAAATGATATCCATAGAATTATGCATAAGTTAAGGATGGCAGGAGCCACCTTTTCAGGGCACAAGGCTCAAATATGCAAACCAGAAGTATTGATTGTGGGCCAAAGATGCAATGCTGAAGGAAGGCTCCCAGAAGAGGCTAAAGTGGACAAGATAATGAGTTGGGAAAAACTTAATTCTAGCAAAGAAGTCTGGCAATTTCTAGGATTATGCGGAACTGTACGAATCTGGATTAGGAACTACTCTATGATCATCAAGCCATTAACTCGACTATACCATAAAGGGGTTGAATTCCACTGGGGATCAGAAGAAATAGCCGCATTTGAAGCCATAAGAAAGGCAATCACCAGTGCCCCAGCAATGAAACCCATTGACTATGACTCAGATAGACCAGTAGTACTATCAGTGGATTCATCATATATGGGAACTGGAATGGTACTATCACAGCTGAACGAAAAGGGTCAAAAGGTTCCTGCAAGATATGGATCAATTCCCATGAGTGAAAGGGAATCCCGATATTCCCAACCAAAGCTGGAACTATTTGGACTATATAGAGCCTTGCGGCATTGGAGACTATACTTGGTTGGAGTAAAGAAGCTGATTGTTGAGATGGATGCCAAGTTTGTTCAAGGAATGCTGAAAAAGCCTGATATTCAGCCCAATGCCACCATTAATCGCTGGATCCAAGGAATAATGTTATTTGATTTTGAATTGGTACATGTGCCAGCAGAACGTTTCAAAGCTCCAGATGCCCTGTCTAGGAGACCTGTATTCCCAGGAGAAGAAGTAGAATCTGATGATGACTCCTGGCTTGATCAAATTGCCTTAAGTATTAAATTCGGGCATCAAGAAATAGAAAGAATGGAAACTCAATATCAAGAACCGGTGAGCAAACCTTATCATTACTTGGAGCTTCCCTCATGCTATAATTCAAGAATAAAAGAAGAAAGGTTTCTACGAGATATCATTCAATTCCTTATAACTCTGGAAACCCCCATATTTCCATCACTCCAAGAGAAGAAATGATTCTTGGATCGAACCAAGAAATTTATACTGAGAGGGGATCGGCTTTTCAAGATGAAAGAAAAAGGAATTCCTCAATTAGTCATAACTGATGGAGATCAGAGATTACGAATTTTACTCCAAGCACATGATAAGCTAGGACATAGAGGGGTAGACACTGTATATGCTCTCTTAAAATATCGCTTCTACTGGCCTCACATGTGACAAGATGTGGAGCATCATATAAAATCTTGTCATGAATGTCAAATTTGGAGCTTGAAAAGAATGGAGAAGCCCCCTACAGTATCGAAACCTACTACCCTTTTTCAGAAGGTATACATTGATGTGATGTATATGCCTTCTGCCCAAGGGTACAACTACATAGTGGCTGCAAAGGACGACTTAACAGGAATATGTGAAGCAAAGGCATTAAAAGCAATAACTAGTCGGTCCCTATCGAAATTCTTCTGGGATCACATTTATTGTCGGTATGGAGTACCTCAACAAGTAGTAACCAACAATGGATCAGAAGTAAAAGCCACGTTTGAAGATCTTATGAACCAGTTACAAGTTCCCCAAATCAAAATCTCACCATATAATAAGCATGCAAACGGAGTAGTAGAGAGGGGACATTTTATCCTTCGAGAAGCTCTGATTAAAGCATGTAAAGGACAAATCAACCAATGGCCGCAGAAGTTACCGGAAGCAGTATTTGCAGATCGGGTGACTGTAAACAAATCAACTGGATACTCTCCATATCAGCTGTTACATGGGACGGAACCACTGCTTCCATTTGATTTGTTTGAAGCGACATTTTTAGTGGAAGGATATCACAAGGGAATGTCAACTGCGGACCTACTATCTAAAAGAATCCAACAAATATCGAAGCATCCTCAAGATCTAGATCAAGCAGCAAAACTTCTGCAGCAAACTCGCTTCACATCCAAGAAACAGTTTGAGAAACGTTTCCGAAAAAGATTAATAAAGAAACATTATCAGGCTGGAGAATTAGTATCAGTTAGGAATTCTTGAAGGGACCAGGAAATAGGCGGAAAGGAACGACCAAGATATTTTGGCCCCTATAAAGTAGTTAAGTGAACTCTAGGGGAGGCGTATCGACTTCGCGAACTTGATGGAGTGGAATATGACGTTCCAGTCGCCGCTTACAGACTTATGCCGTACATAACACGCGATCATTGGTTCCTTAGGACGGGGTGGTCAGGCCAGGAAACTCCCTCATGAAGAAGTTAACCTTAAATTAAGTTTCCGCCCATCGTATATATAAGAGTCCTGCCTCAGGGCTGGAATGGAAACCTTGCACTTAATCCTTTCGACTCCAGTCGCTATGAATCTACATATGTTTCCCCCACTATTTAATTATCGACGTTTCACAAAGAACGAAATCGGAGCTGACAAGCTAGCGCCTCCAATTGGTATGATATTCGAACCTTTTAAGGACTAACAATGGTTAACAACACAAATGCAGCTATCGGCAAACTAGAGGTGATTAAGCCAAACGAACGGCCCATTAAACTTCTATACAATGAGATTCCAATTTTCACCGCCACACAATTCACGGAACCCAACGTTATCACTCGAGGAGCCTACTTGTATCAAACCAATCTAACAGAACGATCCTTGGTGCTCGAATACTTAATAGACACTGGGCCTGACTCCTTTCTCTTGTGCATCGAGGGCGAAGCGGAGTTTTTCCTTTTGCGAGTACCGGAATACACTCTGAAGGCAGACTGGCCACGAAACACCGAAGAAATATATCAGCATTTTATTGACGCTCCTTTCGCAGAGGTCTTTAATCCACGCATTTGGGGACATCTAGACGTAGGAAAGATTATGATAGCATGCGAAGGGTACAACGAACGACGAAGGCGAACCTATAGCAATCTTACGGTCAATCAAACTGAACAATCCTCTGTACATACCACTGTTCCCTCTGCATTCGAGTCGACTTCCTCGGAACATACCGAAAGGCCTAATCTGGAACTCGGAAAAGCCCTTCCTACCTGATCGAGTCTAACGCTACGCGAATTCGTGCTGCAGAGGTCCACTTCCCATACTCAGAGTACCTTCATTTACCCCCCCAACCCTCTCGTACGCATGCCCGAGCTACGGTCCCAATGGGCCGACGAAGACGAAAGAAGTAAGGAAGGAAAAATAGGATGTTGCTACGGGGTCGGGCTAGCGAGACTGGTCGAAGCGATGATGAACAAATGCGGAAAACGACAACTTATGGGAGGAGAGCCAAACACCTCGGCCATTGCCTGAATCCACAGATTTTTCTTGGATTTTTTTTAGCTATTAAAAATTTCTTGAAGAAGCAGCAACCGAGGACGGTTGGTATATCGTTCCCCGCGGATGTCAGGGCTAAAGTTGGTATTCCAAGAAAAACTGAAGGATAAGCGATGGGACTTGCTAATTTTTGGGAAGAGAAGGTACAACGAAACAGCTGGAATCTCGTAGAAGGAATGCGAATAATGAAGAACATTCTCGAACCTTGGTAGATGTAAATGACTCATACGCAGAAATTCGTATATAAATGACCGATATAATTGTACAGAAAGATAACTACTTACCTACGAACTACTTAGCTATCCGATATAGCTACTAGCCTATTTGTTGCCGACAGAATATCTACTTCATTTCTTGGAACCTTTTCTTTCTCGTAGTCGGACAGACGAACTGCTCGACGAACCCCTGAATCGACCTCAGACCGGACCTTCGGTCTTATTTTATTTCCGAGCCCGAACTTCGGCAAATCCCTATCAGACCAAACGGGCACGCGCAGCCAACGATACGCTCCCTCCGTGTCCGCAATTTCTGTGAACACTCACAGATACTTGACAGCGAGAGTCAGAAGTCAAGGTTTGTTGACGAGAACGTTCGGCAGATCCCGCGCTCGCTCAGCTCATGTCACACGCACCACATCCTGTTCACTCAGAAGTTCACCTCGCTTTCCGTTCACTTGTTTCGCTCTCTAGATTAGTTCTCTCTATCTTTTCGTTCGAACGTCTCTTACCTGTTCTACCCTGCTTCGATCGAATCCTATCTTGTCACCGTATCGAACAGTGATAATTTATCCAGATATAGTATGGAGGCTGAATTGTATGTGCCTTTCCGTTCCTTTTTTATCTGGGTAGAAAGCAACAGAACTGTGTACTGTTATTATAGCTTGCGGGAATCATTTATCCGCCAAATCAGTCAATCAAGCAAAACCAATTCGTTTTTAGTCGGGAAGCGATTGTACAGCGTATTTTGCTGTCACCAATGTGCATGAAGCTAGAGAACATGAGACGATTCAGCTTACGAGCAGGGCGAGATTGGGCCCCGTCAAGTACGACAGGTGGAAATCTCCTCGCACAGCTGATATATGACACCAGATGACACTGTGCAGAGGAAGTCTGCGACGCGTCGGATCATCTGCCACACATAAACTGTCTTGAAGACGGGTCAACTTAGGATTCTTCCCGTGGACAGAATGGTGGGTGATCAGGGTCCGAACGGGATTCGAGCACAACAGTAATTACGAAAGGCAAAAACAAAGACGAAGGAAGACGCGGCGGTGTTCTAAACTGGGATAAATCTATTGGGAAACCCCCTTTCTCGAAGAAACCCTAGGGTTTCCGCAAATGTCTATTCAGCAACCCGCTTTCCGCTCGGCCTGTCCCCGGCTTAGTTCGGGCCAGAATTGCCAAATTGGCCACCTGCCAGCCACATCGCTAACTTTTCTACATAGTCCCGAGATGGTGTATTCATTATGGGTTTGTTATGGATGCAATCACTTTGGCCAAATGTCATGATGCGGATAGCTCAGTGAGTGAGATGAGAAAGCCCACTACTTACCACTTGGCTACGTTGTGGCACCCGGTCCTCACTCGCATCTGCCGTCATCGTGGGCAGGAGTGAAAATCCGACAACTGGTCAACAGTGATGAACGGGGCAGACTGGCGCGTAGATATCGTCACGTCGAGAGTGGCCTCTGTACGCTTGCATCTGGCCTACATCAATTACATCTTCCTCTCCCCTTCCTGCTTCCTGCTTCCTCCATCGTTCTCCGTGTTCCTACTGTCCGAGTCGGGCCTCACTTGAATCTCGATCACCAATTCCTCACCACTCGAGTCTAGAGCCGTGGCAAGACACCATCCTGTCGGATTGAGAGGGTCACAAACTTAAGAGATTCAGAACGGAAGCAAGCCTGAAGCAAGCTATGTATATTCGAGACGGCAGAATGTTAGCAGACGGCAAGTTGATGGTAATTACTGGAGTGGCCGGTACACGGCCGGCGAGAGTGCCCGGCAGTAGAAACCCCAGAAGGCACTTCGAGGCGGGGTTTCCGAAGAAGCCCCGGGTTTCTTCGGGAAAGGGGGTTCCTCAATAGATTTATCCTCTAAACTGGATTAATTTACAAGGTATCGGAGCTTTGTCTACATGTTCCTGTCCCTTTTAAAGTTAATTTCCTTCTTAATCCATACTTTTATCCTCAGAATAATCGCTGTGGCTAGCAACTGAAGCGCTTGGACCCACAAGTGGTCCGATTATCGTTATTCCTGTTTCAGCTCGACTGTTCCTTGTCACCTTCTTTCGTTTCCTTTATGGACGTTTCTTCTCCTCACGGATCGTTCTCCTCGACGTGATTGCAGTCACTCATGACCGCAGTTGTCTTGTCATTCTAAGAATCCAACTCGCCGTCACTGACCTACTGATATTCCTGCCAAAGTTCAAGAGTGACGTTGGTTTCGACTCCACGCTATCCTAATTCTCGAGAATCGAGCACATTTCCTTGCATTTCGTTGCAGTAGAACTGCTGTACCCACGGACCAATCGTGTTCAAGTTCATTGGACGGTTCTCTATCAGACTGTACTTCCGAAATCGACCTTTTTATGGTGTACGACCGTCCATTCAGTCGCGTCGTCCGTTGCGGCCCACTGACAGGAGCCATTACAAACGTTTCACATACAGATTTCCATGATTTTAAACCTTCGAAGACGAGGCAACTTCTTTTCTGTCTTTCATTGATAGTAGCTCCATTCCCCATCTGCCAGGAGGGTCCCAGTCGTATGTGACCTTCTCCCCAACATAGAATTCCGCTCTCGTCTGGGCTCCTCCTCTCTTAAATCTCACATCTTGAATTACACCGATCAACGGTCCTTCTCCTCTATTCGCGTTACTCATCATAGAATTCCGGATAGCATCCACTGGCAGTCCAATAACATATTTGCATACTCTCTACTTAGGACGTTCAATTCAGAGGCAGCATCAGTGATCGCCTGAACTTCCTTTCGACGACTTTCCAGAGTTATTTCGATCAGAAAGCCAATTCCAGCTAGATTAACACGCGGCGAACTCATCGAAGTCGCAGATACTTGAAAATGAACACCCCCAACCTGGAACGAAATCACTTGCTCATAAAAATGAATATCCCCAASAATCACTTGGATTGCGAGATCCTTAGACATTCGACTGCGAGGAATCCAGTGTAGTTGCAGGTTTAAGAAACAGGATCAGTGTTCAAGGAAGCGAGGGCGACGACAACCGTAAACGAGGCACCAGAGCGATTTATGGAGATTTGGGGTATTA